>OOFG01072258.1:0-12919 GCA_900323295.1 Molva molva
TGAGAGGAGGGCCAACCAGCTTAATGAACATCAAAGCCGACACATTCTCCACATTCAATCTGGATCTCAATGGAGTCACAACATTATTCATCTCTGAAAACCCCCTCTCACACTCTGCACTGCTGACAGAAATGGTATTAACGGCATGTCTAAGTGTGAGAAGGGCCTTTTGCATTGTGTCTGGTTTGTTTTTGTACTCACGGTAAACTTGTTTCACTCCAGTGAAACCAACTTTTACCTGGTCACAGAGTTCCCTCAACTCACTTTCCTTTTTGTTCCACTCATGTTTACCTTTTATCTCTGAAATGTTCACTTGTTGACTTTCACCCTAAGTTAAGAAGTAGATAGAATGTCTTTTAAAATGGTTCATATTATATAATGATGTAATCAAACGTTCTTTAAATAAAACACTTTTGAATGAATGAATGAATGAAGCTATCTTTTTCTTAAAGGCTAGCCGATAGGCTACGTCACCATCATGTTTGGTGGCTTTTAAATCTAACCTGCTGTGTAGCCTATATGCAAACATTAAATCACAGGACCTACTGTACTCACAAATAAATAGCCTAGGCAATGCACTGCAATTCATAGATACAAATAAGTTTGAAATTCATCCAGCTAGGAATGAGAAATGTGATTCGGAGATCGCATAGACTACTTGCTAAATCATTTAGAATTAGCAGCATTGTTCTTTTTAACTAGCGCTTGCCATTTGACATACCAGTAGCAGGCTATCCCTGCATGTCAGCCTGCCACACACATAAAGATTTTATAAATCTCAACCGATTTTTTATCTGTGAGAGACCCCACACATGAAGATAAAAAATCTGTGATTTAACAGTTTTGATCGTATTGTGTGTGGTGTCCTGCGATATTCCAAACACAGCACACCACACACATTAGGATTTGTCCCGATTGTCGGCTTCCCCCCCACACAAGACGATTTGACACCACAACGTTCTCCGCCGACAATCGTAAATATTGAACATGTTTAATACTTACGATTATCGGCGCCGACTGATTTCGGAGCCGATTGTCGGCCGAATTTCACTCTTAACACATCACACACTACAAGAGAATCTTATAAAATAATCTTAAGAGTTTAAGATAATCGGGCGATGTCTGTCCGTGGTCGGAAGGGGGAAAATCGGGGCAAAATCAGCCCGATTATCTTTATGTGTGTGGCAGGCATAAGGTTAATTTTTCCTGCTTAATGAAAATGCAAGCCCATATCTAATGATATTAGCCTATTGGTTTAATTTCGTTTCTCTTACCTCGCCATTCACCTGTCTACTACGATAATTATGTCTGATGATGACCGTTAGAATGATTTGACGTTGTGTTGTCTGATCTGGGGGGAGGAGGAGCTGCTGCGCAAGTTTCGTGCGCGATATGCCTACTTCTCAAACTTGCTCCAGATGTCTAGGCCAGCCTATCCCTACTCCATTATTTAGAATTGTGTTTTAAAACAACATAGATTTGCAATGGAAAAGTTGTAAATGAGTAGGACAACATTGCTCGTGATGGACTAGGCAGACTGCCAAAATCGGCTGGAGCTGATCTGCTGCGCAGAACTCCAGACCCGGCCGCTTATGTGCCGGGGCTCCGCCCCGGACAGCCCCGGCCCAATTTAACCTCTGGTTACAAGTAGTAATGAATTGCTGTGATCGAGATGTGAGGTCGTCGCTGCTAATGCTAATCGATGCTTGCGCTAATCGATGCTTACTCTAAATGACACTATAATGTGACTGATTCTTATATAGTTATGTGTTACACATACAACAATCCTGTACCACAGCCCAATACAACGTAAGGTGTGGGCTTTGTAATCAAATGTTATCAAAGTGTGTGCATGTGTTTGTATGTGTTTTAATCTGTGTTGCTAGCTATAGTTTTCCTGCACAAAGTTGTGTAATAAAAAAAGACCTTTAGCGATAGCTAACAGTTTATGATTATTTTCTCAACCCACGGAGCTCGCCCTCATTGCCCTCATCAGCCGCGTGGACAATCGGCTGAGAGAGCAAGGCAGAGAGAGAGACATCTTTAAGCTAACCCCGTTTCGTGAAAAGCTTCAAGCCTCTATGAGGTACCCTCGACGGCCTGTTGTGCCATTTCCCTCTTCTCCTGGAGTTTTTCCTTGAACTCTATCCACAGTTAAGCCTATGGATCTAGGTGGCAACAGCTTATCCAGGTCAGAGAAAGAGTCTCTACTGAAGAATAGATGCTGTATATACTGTGGTCAACCGGGTCATTAACGTTCCTCCTGCCCTGAACTTCAGAGAAAAGATTTGGCTCATCAGTACTTGGGAGATTAATGATGAGTCCCGTCGTTTCTCCCAGCCCTACTCATTCCAGAACGATGCTTTATATCCCCCTACAGTGGCCTAACCACCATCACTCCATTAACACTCTCATAGACTCTTGTGCCACTGGTAACTTTCTAGATTGTGCCCTAACTCTAGAATGGAAGGTCCCTTTTGTCTCCTTAGAACAGACCCTGTCATTCACCCGTCCCTAGATGGTAGACCCCAGGGTTCAGGCAATGTCAGTCAAGCCATCATTGCCATGAGTCTGCAGGTTTGTCAGAGTCACACAATGCAATCCAGTTTCCTATTGTAGAGTCTCCTCAACTCCTATTGTTCCTTTGTCCCCCCTGGCTGACTTCCCATAACCTCCATATTGACTGGTCTTCAGGCAAAGTCCTGGGATGGGGATGCAATTGCGTTGCCTGGTGCCTCACTCCCCAGTTAAGCCCCAGTAAACTATCTGTTCCTAGCTCGCCCAATCTGCCGTTTTCTCAGGTTGAGGGCCCAAGTTAGACATCTCTCGTGTTCACCCCGTATATTGGGATCTGGGCAGTGTTTTTAGCAAGGAATGAGCAAGGAAACTGCCTCCCCACAGATCCTATGACTGTGCTATTTAACTCTGTTCCAGACCTACCCCTCCTGGAGAAAGACCTTTTCCCTTTCTGGTCCTGAAACTTTTGCCATGGACACCTATATTAAAGACTGGCTGTAGGCATGCAGGCATTCCTGGCTGCAGGCATCATTTGACCTTCCTACTCTCCTGCTTGAGAGGAGGGAAGAAGGATGGAAGCCAGCGTCCTTGCATTGATGATCATGGACTTAATAAAATAACTGTAAAGAACCGCTAACCACTCCCTTAATAATCATCAGCATTCTAGCTACTGCAGAAAGCCCCTCTTTCTTCCTTACTGGACTTGCGCAACGCCTACCCCCTGATACGCATCAGGGAGGTGGATGAATGAAAGACGGTGTTCAACACACCCAGTGGCCATTGGAAATACCTCACCATGCCATTTGAATTAACAAACGCACCAGCAGGATTCCAGACACAGGTAAACTACATTTCAAGAGAAATGTTAAACAGATGCATTTTTCTCTTCCTGGATGACATCCTGATTTCATCTAGGTCCCTTACAGAGCACGTGTAACACATTTGCCAGGTCCTCCAAAAGCTGCTGGACAATCACCTCTTTGTCAAGACCGAGGAGGGCGCGGTTCATACACGGACACTATCTCCTTCCAGGGCTTTATCGTGTCTCAGGGACATGTACTCATGGATCCCTTAAAAGTCCAAGCAGTCCTGAATTGTCCCCAAACATCCTCAGTGAAGGAGGTTCCTAGAAAGATGTTTCCTAGGATTTTCCAAGTTCTATCACCGTTTTATTTGGAACTCAAGCAGCCTGGCAGCTCCACTAACTGCTCACACCAAAGGGGTAGCCTCCATTTCTCTTGGTCCTCTGAAGCAGAGAAGGCTTTCAGAGAAGGCTTTCAGAGAACTCTTGCGGCGGTTTACATCAGCCCCAGTCCTGATCCATCCGGACCCTTCTCTGCCCTTCATCATAGAGGTAGTCTAATGTTGACGTAGGAGACGTTCTGTCCCAACGCTTCACAAAAGACCAGAACCTGCAGCCCAGGCAAGGGGCTGCAGGACATTCTTGACATTCTTCTCTCGCCATCTAACCCCAGCTGAGCAAAACTATGATGTTGGCAATCGGAATCTCTTGGCCATTCCCTCTTGGCCATTGAGGAGTGGAGAACTTGGCCTTTATCCAAGATGTCAAACACGTCAACTCTCACCAGGCCAGGTGGCCAGTTCTCTATTTCATATGGCACTGGGTCCAAGAACCTCAAAGCACTCTCCCTATTGTTTGAATCCTCTGAGAAAGAACAGTGTCCCAAACCAATCATACCCAGCTCCCTCATTGCTGCACCGGTCAGCTTGGCCATGAGCATGATGCAGGAGTAGGGCCCTGCAACTGGGCTTAGTTGTCCTGTAACAGGTCCTGTTCATAGTATGTCCTTGATGTCGCCCTGTGTTATAAACCAAGCAAGTGCTCTCAAATTAACTCTCCAAGCAATCATTAGATTGATTTGTTATTTGGCCAGTTATTAGGTAGGTTTTTGCTATTATGCTCTTTGATTTTTGTTTGGAAGAAAAGCTTATTAAATCAAGTCTGGCAATCTTGAATCCTTCTCTGCACTTGGGTTCCCGCTCTTGTTTATATCCAAGTCCTAAAAACTTCAGACTTGGATCAGCTGAGAGTGTGTGTGTGCGTGTGTGTATGCGCTTTGTTTTTGCTTCCGTGTGTCTTTATGTATGTGTATGATTGTTCTTGTCTGTGAGTGCATTATATGTGTGTGTGTGTGTGTGTGTGTGTGTGTGTTAACCAAGGCTTGAACACACAGTTCATAACTGACGTGCTGTCGACCAATCAGCCCAGGGCTTAAATAACTTCACCTTTTTATATCCATATGCGTCATTTCAAGGTAACATTTTGTGAAGAACTATAGATTCAATAGTACAATTTGATCTACAACCTCAGCCAACTCATTTACCAGTATTTTAGATTATTTGTATCTCCTTTCCTTCCCTGCACCAAATTATCAGAGAAAAGAATCCTTGTATGTGCAACCTTACCTGTTGATAAAACTTTGTGTTTCTTATTCTGACCTCATACTCTGAACTTCAAACATTTCCTAAGTTACATATCATGCTAAAAGAATAAAGTCAACAATAGTAGTATCAAAATATACAAAGCCACCAGTCTATAAAAAAAATACGTCAACCTATCAGAGGTTAACATATCCTTTTAGCTTCGAAAAAAATAAAGAATAACAATGTTGTCTAAAGTTGCACCCCCGAAGCTAGGCTAACAGCTAGCCACTGATATTGAGCCAGTGAAGGGCCAACAGCGTATTCTATGGAATTTCACCCAATGACCTCTAATAGGTGCAGACAAAAGACGCCCACCGTGTAGGAGTTTAAGTTATCCCAAACGGGACCCTAATTATTCCTTGCTTGAGGTCCTCCAAAGCAGTGAAAATGAGAATGTGTGTAAGGGGTCTCATGTTAGCTGCTAGTGTGTGATGTCATCTTAGATGTTTTCTCAGAGTTTGTTTTACTACCCCTTACTTCGGGGCTTAAGATATATGCCTCACATTGGTTGAAATAGGTCACATTAGCACACACACCTGTGGTGGAGAACACGCTACGCACAATACAGGTTGCGTAAACCAAATGCACAGTTATTTCCCGTTACTAATAAGAATATTCCACAATGCTTCATTCCCCGTGCTTCATTTGGTTCCAAGAGTACAGCATGTTACACACTTCAAACATGCCATGGGATCATTCTGTCAAGACTTCAAATCAAGGACACAAACAACACTGATGTTAAAAAGGGTGTTTCAGTACTTCCCCAGTACTGGTTTCAATCCCCAATGTCCCCAGGGTGCCAGTAGGCATCCCTGAGCAAGGCATTTAACCACTAAGTGCTCCCTAATGATACATATCTACTATTTCAATGTAAAATGCATTGGATAAAAGTGTTTGCTAATTGATTTATTTTTTATTAGATGTTCTTTTCATGTTCTTAATTTGTAATAGTTTTAAATTTTAAACTAGATACTTGAATAAGAATTAAAATCAAACTAATTGTATCCCATAATTCACTCAGTTCACAGTTGATCAGTAAGTCTAGAAGCCAGCTGGCCTAATTAGTATTTTGCAGTTTTTAATTCTATATAAACCTAGCACATAAATGTGAGGGAGCATTTCCAGATGCGACTGTTGAAGCCCAACAGTCTAAAGTGTGTTGAGGTTCCAGCAGGCGGTCTCCCATGTGGCTTTGACACATCAAGGCACTGTAGTTTCACTTTGGCAGACTGATCTCATGGAAACCTACTGTTCTTAAACCTCAATCCACTCACAAACCCCCTGCTTCCAATGTTGTCCGAGCTTCATTCTGCTCACATTTTCCTCTACTTCTGTCACTTATTACATTTCCAACTGGTAGTTTTGTGGGTTGCCCTTTTATATTGACAAAGGTAGCCTGCTTTGGCCAAACTGTAAAACACAATATAATATAAAGTGGTATTATAATACATTAATTTGTTCAGTTGTAATTCCAATATAAAATTGGAACACCCCTGTATAATGGGGGCATATAATAACTCCTGCAAGGCTAACTACCGCTTTGCTCACATCTCCTAGGCTAACTGCTGTTAGGCTAGGAACTGCTGTTTGACTAGTGAAGAGGCTTTTGTTGCTGGCTTCATGTAGCCACCCTCAATCACAAATTCTCAAATTCTCAAACCACTAGCAAAGGTCAAACGGAAAACCACCTAAAATAGTGAAATAATTATGATTTTATAGTCTGTACAATCAGTCTTATGAATGCCATTTGAATACGCACAGGCTTTCTTCATAACCCTGTGGTACGCCGTTTTGTTTCTAGGGTTTTCCACGGCTGCCATGACCCATCACTGCCAGTCATCCCACCTCCACGGCACGACCTTGACAAGGCACTCTACGTTGTCGAGGTCGGAAGCTCCACTGAGCTGTTTCTCAAAAATGGAACTTGAGTGATTTGATTGGCTTGATCTTCCTCTCGGGCTGATCTCAGGGCTGGTTGACATCAAAGCGAAAAAGACATGCTTCTTAGATTATTCACTTCCACGATTGATGGTAGACTGATTAAGCAAGACATTTTTAGGAGCAAGAGTCGTCCACCTTTAACTTCCAACATTTTAAAGGCTGTCTCAGAGGACTGCATCTCTGCCTTGGTTTCACTAACCTAACTCATTGTTATTTTTCTATTGTTTCATGTATGTCCACCCAGGTCCTATTACCCTTCTAGCCCGCTCTGGAAGGAGGGAGCTGTCCAATAGATTCCACCTCAGAGTTTCCCCCGCCCACTCGAGAACCTCTTTAAACCTAAAACCCCCTGTTTAAGAACGGGGAGGCAGTGACCGCTTGGAGTGGTGTTCGATCCCCAACATCTGAAGTGTACTCGCTCCAGCCATCCCTAATGAGTGAATCTACTATTTCAATGAAAAGTGCTTTGGATAAAGGAGACGACTTAATGACTTTTGAATTAGGAAGAGGACATTTTAATTGTAATTTTTCTTTTGGGAGAAGGTTCAAAAGTTAGGTTCAAAAGTTAGGCCATGAGAGAAGCCAGATAAAGTCCCCATGGAGGGTTTTCCCGTTACTTTCACGTAACCGGAACCTGAGGAGGACATGTCCCCCGAGAGCAGCAGCTTTATAGATCTATTCATCCGAGAGTCATCAGGCCGAACCCCCTGTCTCTCTTCTTTTTCTTGCACACTCGAATATCACCATTTCACAATTCGCCCCCCTTACAAGGAGCCATCCGGGGTTGACGGCAGTGACATCTCCTGGGACTGCATAGTCAGAAGGAGAAGGGTACTAGAGTTACTGAGATGAGATGGGTGGGGGTCGGGGGGGAGGTGGACTGTGTGTGGGTGGGGACTGCTTGGATCCGTTAATCCGAAACCGGAGAACCAAGGCATACAGAACGGGGAAGGTGCTGTGAGTTAGATGATGTGACATCCTTGTGACGTGAGGGGAGAGGGGCGTGGGTGTGTGTGTGTATGTGTGTATGTGTGTGTGTGTGTTAAATGTGGTGGGGGCTTGATCCAGTTGCCTCTCAATGGGGCTTCTAGCAATATTTGACGTAGGTCACACGTGATGGAGCCTTGATTTTGTGAAAACCGGCGTTTGATTGATTGGTATAACCCCCAACCTGTTCCTTAATGACCTGGCCAATCAGAATTGACTGTAAGGCACTTTGGATAAGTGTATGCTCAATGATCAAATAGTAGAATAGTTTTACAAGTTTGAGAAAAAGGAGACAGCAGCCAGTAGTTTTCCCCTTCATAACAAACTGTGCCGATGTTGATTCAGTTTGACATGGCCAGAAAACCTTTGGCAGGATGAGAGTGCCTGTTTAAATATTTGATGGGTGCTGCCCTACACCTTCTCAGTGGGTTTGGGTTTTATATCAGCATGTGCTGCCTGAACTCCACCTGCTGAATCAACATACGCTGGTACTCCATGGAGTACCAACGGATTGTTTGTTTTTGTGTGCTTTTGATAATCCGAGAAGGGAGGAACAAGGCGGCTCCCAAGCCATTCACAAGTGTCATGTGCTTTGTGTGTTGGTTTTGGATGCAACAGCTGTCGGGCGGTTTTGCCGCTTGCGTTCCTCTGACCCTCACCTTCTCCTTTGAAGAGCCAAGCTTCATTCTCTCTTTTTGATCTACCCGACACCGGTAGAAACCAATTTCTCCAGTCACAAGGCTGCAAATCAACTGCAAATGGATTCCTATTGGCCGTTATTGACTTACAATATTCAAATCTCTTCCATGATTGGCATCTACTCTCATTTTCTCATTTTCTGTCGGTCATTATCTCCATCCTTCCTAGTATGAAAGTAGCATGCTCTACTTCTTAAAATAAAATAGCATAACAATATATTACGCGATACCATAAAGCCATTTGCTTGTAAGCAAGGAAGAGTTTAAATATTTCATGTAGTGTCTTGATGACCTCTCAATGTGGCCCATAATAACCTTTAAAAAATATATAATGATTATCAAATGAAAACGAAACCATGGCACATCTCTCCAAAAACCACAGAAGAATCTTGTTCTAAAATGTGCTTTGAATTGAATGCATTGTGTTGCTACAAAATATCAATCCATGCAACTATGATTAAATAATATGTTCCACCAAATCTGTGTGTTCGACACACAATTGGGTGACAGTAAGCATGGCATTCTAGTTTTACAGGAATGATATTTAAACAGCTTCTCCGATTACCATTGATTTATTGATAACAGTAACAATTCTAGGAGGCTTACAAAGGCCCATTTCTAGCGTTCCAGATCGATCCCATTCTTCTCAGGTTCTCCTAAACACTGATCGAATCTGCGGCGTGTTCTGCAAATACATACGTCTACATTTGGTCGCGACAACACCTTGTCGCGACCCCGGTTCGATTTCAACCTGCAGGCCTATGCAGCGTCATTCTCTCCCTTTCAACCCTGTCCTGTCTTTCTTCACTGTCCTGTCATTCAAAACTCCAATGCCCAAAATACATCTAAATTGATGTCATTCAAGTTTTTTAATTTAACACTTTAACACTACAAACTTTACATTATATTCTGAACTGGAAGTTGATTAAGAGGCAAATGCCAGATACTTGATAATCTGCTACAGTGACCAAATAGGACAGGGTACTGTTTGTCCAAGGTGTAGACTCCATCCAAGTGGCAGCCATGAGGGGAAGAGACTAGCATGTAGTTCCACTAACGACCTGTAGGTGGCTCACGGTAGGTGGCATTTAATTCTCGTCACACAAAGCCTATCCATTTTTTCTATGTTTGTTAGGACCACAGTGGCTAGTTCATCTTCATATTAATTATTACGAGGTCCCGGTTGACAATTCTTTTTCATTAAAAAGTTAGCATTAGCCTTAGACTAGTGGAAGGCAGCCATTGAAGTAACTCCTTCAATGGGCCAAATATGTATTGTTTCCATTGCTGGTTGCAAAGAATGGTGACGCTCTGTAGTAGGCACATCTACATCTTCAGGACCCAATGTAAATGTCCACAGCGTACCTGTGGCAATCCTAGAGCAAGACGCCTACCTAGAGCTAAATGCCATGTGTCATGTGTCACCTTGGATAAAAGCATTTGTAAAGGACTGAACAGTGAGGTAAACGGGGGAAAAGAAAAACTGGTTTATTGTTAACAAATACCTTTTATGTTTAACCCTCATGGAAGGTCGCGACTTTGTGTGTTTTTAGTTCAGCAGAACATTTAGTGCCTCTCTTTGTCCTGGTGTCTGACTCGATGTGCGTGTTTTAAGGACAATCAGAAATGCCAGACGTAAATTAAATCGGATCACAGTCCCATATGCTAATATATGCAAATGAGTGGGCGGGTTCACCTCAAGAGGGAAGAGGTCAGCAACAGGGGGAGAGGGGAGGGGGGTTTGGATTCTGAGATCCTGGGGTTGGCTCAAGGAGATGCCACTTCATCGTTTTTGTAGAAGAAATTGAAAGAATAATTTGATTAATTCATGTTTCAAGGGTTTAGAATATTTATACAGTGGATCTTTCATAATTGAATCAGTGCATTAGGAATGTTAGGGCTGTGTTCAAAGCAGCTGAGTAGTCATTGAATTAAATACTATAACGATCTAAATGATATATTACGTCTTTATTTACTCATCTATTCTATATTTCCCCCCCAGTTATATTTCCATTTTATTTTAGCACTGCCTGTAATCGTGTGCTGTGACACCTAAACCATAAAGTGACATCTCATATAAGGCAAAGTAGTCTCTTCTACATACTAAGACATATTCAACGCTCAACCGTTTAATCAAACATTGTTAGAAAGGGGAGAGCACTGGAAATCGTCTGTGATTGGAGCCACCAGGATATGAATTAAAAACAAACTAAAACATGAACACAATGCTAAGGTAACTGTGAACCGTATCTGGGCCTGCAGTTATATGGAAGTAGAAATGGGAAAGGTCTGCAACGTATTTAAAGCCGGGATATCCAATATCACTGTACAGAAACGAGTTCAAGCATCGACTAGATTCATAGACCTTTATATATAGCCCATGGCTGGCTTATAGAAACCATGGCAACAGATCAACGGCCATTGGAACTTAATGTTAAAATGGCCACGTATGTAAAACTACATGTTAAAGTGACAAACTGCAGGCAAAACTGTGAGGTTTATTAAACTACAACCTAAACTGTAAGGTATACGAAACTACAAAGCTAAAACGACACCTATATAGAACTACAGGCTATACAGTTTTGAGGTTAACTAGATAACCTAACTTGCAGGGAGGTAAAGTTAGATCAACACACAAATCAATTAGCTTACCAAGATCATCTTAAAAATCACTTAATTTCAAAACTCTAAGGAGGGCAGAGTTTTTTTGTAAATTAAAATACAAAAGGTAAATTGACCTTCCATGGCAATTTAAAATAATCCATGGCCAAATAAGCCTTAAACAGAGGGAAGTGGCAGTTTGAATGTCAAAAAGTATAATAATACATCTTTATTTTGGAAACTTTGGTAGGACTGGGGTGCACTATATGTTCATATGAATCTGTACTTTGGGATTAAATAGAAAATGCATCACTTATGCACACCATTTAGCAGTAAGCTGACTGCAGTACTTTAAATTGCAATGACTTTGCAAATTATGTTATCTGTCAGATAGGAGTTTGAAGAGTTCTTTGTTTGAGCAGACCAAGAAACAATTATTGCCAGAAGGGTCTCGTTTTCATAGCTTTAGCGAAAGGCTCTAGTTTCTTTAACCAATTTCCACTGCTTTTTATCAGCGAAATCATACAATGTGAACAATTGTATTATTTTTATTATTTATTCAAATTTGGACTACAAAGAATGAGCCACACATTCTGGGTGTAGTGGGTCTCTGACTACCGGCCAAAAGTCTCTGGGTTTGATCCCCGATGGCTACACTCTACCCGGGCGTATCCTTGAGCAAGATGCCTTGACACCTTAATGACCTGTATCTGGATTCACGGTCGGTCTTAATTACTTGGTAGTTAATAGTAATCGTACATTCTCCCTCTGTAGCCCCTGGCCCTTATCATGCATGGTTTAACATTTACATTTAGGGCATTTAGCAGACGCTTTTATCCAAAGCGACTTACAATAAGTACATTTGTCAGAAGAAAGAGAAACAATTTATCGCTGTTGGTACATCTATCATTGACCTGGAAGCTGTTGATTGACATATGAGGCTACTCATGCAGTAATAGCCATGGATATGTTGTGTTGGGATGTATGTAAGTCATGGGGCTTGATGAATTTAAAGAAGCTTTTATGATTTGGCAGTTTCCTTTTATTCTTTCTTTGGGCTGTTCCTGGATGAATGTATTGTGTTGGTTACTGGTCTGGCTGTCAGTAGCCTATCCACTCGGATGAATGATGATTTCAATGTATTGCCGAAGATCTTCCTGGAGACCAGAGAGAAGTTCCCACAATACGACTTTGTCCTACCTTCTATCCTGCCGTATGTGTTTTCTCATCCTTTTATCCCATCAGTCCATTGATGTAGGAGAGAGACATTTGTTTTATTTTATTTTATTCAAACAAGATGAATGTGGTATAATTGAATGCCCATTTATCCACATATACTACTGTAGAGGCAGGAAGGCAGGGGACATGGGAAGGCAGGACAAATGGGAGAGGATCGAAGGTTAACTGATATTTTGGCTGAAGTGAGATTCATTTGCCATCAAACATACAACTTCTACTGAACCACTGCACTATAATTAACAGTGAGCTAACAGCCCTGGCTGAAATGGGTTTTTGTAATAATAATAATAATAACAACAATAATAATAATAATGATGATTGCCTGAGAGTGTTAACCAGAAAAAAACATGACAACCACACTGACAGCTCCCACACATGTTCATTTCCAGCGCCAGCTAGCCTCAGGCTTGGCTAAGTTACAGTCCCTGAATGAGGTCACCTTATGGCGAATGGATCAGTGATATCCATCCCGTTAAGTGGATTTATATCTC
>OOFG01072260.1:0-10324 GCA_900323295.1 Molva molva
TACTCAAGCAAGGACCGCAGGAGCTCTTCTGAAAAGGATCAGTGAGGATCAATTATACGCAGGCAGACACTGTACACACACACACACACACACACACACACACACACACACACACACACACACACACACACACACACACACACACACACACATATATAACTATATCTCAACTAAAACAGGCAAGTGCATTTAAAAGTTTTTATTTTCGGTCCATGTTCTTTTTGTTAATTACAGAAATGGCATTGTATGCCTAGATACGTTTTCTATAACATTAATAATAAAGGACATTGTGTAGAAACGCTTACACCAACAGGAATTTCACAGTATATCAATATATCATTGCAATCAGGGGGCAAAACGGATTTCAGCGAAAGCCACAGCAGAAAATATACTTAGATATAAAGTTAAATGTAAAAAATACAACTAAGTCCCACATATTGCCATGGTTACAGATGACCCCTGCTGTGTTGGCTCTAAGCAGAGCCGCTGGAGAACGCCGAGAGGATCTTCGGCCGGAGTCCTGCCATGGAAATTAAGATCGCCTCCTTTAGGGAAAACAATCAGAAGGAAAATAAATACAGAGCCATTGTCTGGCAAAACCAGGGATGTAGAGTGCAGTGCTTTCAGCTCCAGTGTTATCAGATATTTATGAATAACCAAACGCCTTGTTATTTAATTGTTATACTAATGGATGATGATAAAAGGTGTTGAAACGCTTCAAATGAAACAGGAGACACATAGAAAGGATCAAAAGCATTATGGGTGCGGAGTCATGTTCCTGCTCACCTCTGTGCGAATGGTCCTGCTCCCTTGAGATGGGCATGTGTTGAGGTAAAAGTCAAACAAAACACTAGGGTCCGTTACGTCCAGGTTTTGGTCTCCGTCCACACTGGCTTCCAGACCCTGGAGGCCGCCGAAGATAACCAAGAGATGCCTGAAGAAAAATAAATCAAAGTGGTGGTTTATGACAGCACATAGTCCAATGTCACAAAAGTTTCACGTTTCTGTCTTCTTCACATTTTTTGTGATACACTTACTTAAACGCCGGCAGTGTACTTTCGTCAATGTTGCGTCCTTTTTCCGAGGTGCCGATCGTGACATCGTAGCCTTCTTTATGAGGACCTTGTGTGAACACGTCGCCTGCGTCAACACAAACAGAACAGCATTATACCCACTACCAAACTAGAACATGGTGACCAACACTCATTACTCTGCAGTCGCCCTACTCAGACAGGATGCCAGACGGACACTGTAGCCCCAGTAGAAACCTCCTTCTGTCCGGGGCACGTGAGGGGGTACCACCGCACCCTTAATTAGCCTTTTGTCTGAGGACACACACACACGAAAACCGTTAACATGAATCATTATTTATTTTATTCAAAACATTGCAAAAACTGGTAGAATTCTATACCTTGTTTCTTCGTCTTATTGAGGTGTACTGTAACTCTGAGCCCTGTTTGAAGCTTTTTGTCGATTTGCACCTCCTGTATGAAACATGGGTAGAATATGATGGTCAGGTTTCATATTCTATTTCATATATTATTTTTCGATTGATGGCAATCGAAAAATCATATTAACGAATGAAAAAGGCCTGCTCACCTTCCACATGCCACAGTTGACTAGAGAGCCTTTGCCTGGTTTGGTGGGCCTGTCCAGGATGATACCCTCCCGGTACTCAGACTCCTCATCCACCCTCATGTGATGGGGGATGTCCAATGGGTTGAGCAGACCTATTGGAAAAATAATCCCAGTCAGTTAAAAAAAAAAAACAGTTTTGGGAAACCATCCAATTACATTTAAACCCCCAAAACATTATAAAGAATGGGAAATTAAGTTTTTTAAATGTTGAATTTACCAGCGTATTGTAGATCTTGATGCTTCGGAAAGAAACATTTCCGCAGATACCTGGAGAGAAGCGAGGCATTGAGCTTTCACCATTTAAATAGTTTATAAATTAAAGTGGTGCTTATAATAGTTTGTCAAACGATAATGACTTACTGTGGGCACTCTAGGTATTGAAGGATCCTGGCCAGCTGAATACATGCATGTCCCTTCTTCCCCACCCCTCTGTAATCTCCTTCTACGCTTCTGTTAGAAAAATAGCAACATCATTTTTCTTGCACTTATGGATTTTTGACAGAAAATAAAACTGAGGAAGTTACTGTGCAACATTTGACCTACTTGACATCCTCCCCATGCTCATCAAATATGATGATCTCGTCGATACAGAACACGACGCAGGCCCTGGCGATCTGTCCGGCCAGGTATGTGCGGAGCTCTGTGGACTGGGCGTTATCTAGGACCGAGCCGGGGAGCGCCACACTCACAGTGTACGCACAACCTAAAAGACTCACATTATTAATGCCACCATCATCGTTGGCCAACCTTTCATATAATAAAGAAAAAAGATTTTAAAAATCGAAACAGATAGGCAGACAAAAGGCTTTGAGAATGATTGTAGTAACAGCAGTGGTTACCTCGACTGGCCTGGCTTTGTTGCAGAGGTTCCTCCTTCTCAGCTGCCTCTGACTCAGACTTTTTCTGTTTTTCTAATTTTTTTATGAGCTTGGCCTCTTTCCTTTGCTTCTTGGCCTCTTGAACTGGAATTATTAATTATGTTAAACTTTGATTGGTGGGGGTGGTCAAACATTCACAGTTTAATAAATTATTCTGCTTCATCCCATTCAAGACACGTGGTGGCGCTGTTTACAAAAATAGCTAACGGTAGACTTTAACTAGTCTTTGGTTAAACTCTTAATCACTTCTTTGAATTGTATTGAACATATTTGAGGAGATGAGAATGTTATCATTATTGTGTGTTGTTGCATCTGTGGTAAACAAATGGTGAAGAAAATGGTGCCATAAAGGATCAGAAAATGAGCTCAGAAAATGTACTCTACCGATTTCACACAAAGGTGGTTATAGAAGCATATCTGCGCGTACCAACGTCAACAGGATTAAGAAGGATTTATGTCATTAACACATGAGGACTGATAAACAGTGCAGTGGTATATTACTCACGTTCGGCTTTCTTTTTCCTCCAGTCCACCTTGTCATTTTTCTGTAAAATAACAATATAACGGGTCGTGTTAGTCCACAGAAAGGAATCTGATATTAAAATCAAACTACAATAACACAGCAAAAGTACAATACCTGTGTAATTTCAACTTTGGCTCTTTTAGGTGTACTCGCGTCCGACATGTTTACACGCTGCAACACGTGAAATGCATTTCCTTCCAGGTCATGAGTCCTCGTGTCAAAACAAAAGCCCACAAAGGGACCTACCCAGATGTGCTTTTATTTTGAAAAAGATGTCCGTTCCATAGAAATACGTTTGTTCAGATCATAGACTATATTAAATAGGTTCAATTCGGAGAGATTGGATTACCTTTTCCATTACATAATTGATTTATTTATGAGAGTATTGTTTGATTTGAACATTTCTGGTTTACAATTGAAATACTGACTTACTTATAGCATACTCTCCAAGAAGACCAGAAACGCGCCGCGGCCCCAGTTCTCTATGGCAGTAGTTCTCAACCACCGGGCCGCGGAGCATTGGCCACCGGGCCGCAGAGATTTAGTAATGAAGATTACAAAACAATAATTAATAATAATAATAAAGTTATAATTGTGCGGCCGCATGCCAAACTGGGAAGGTATATTATGAGTTTTCTTTTCTTTTTTTTTCTGATGTATAAAATAAATAGCATTGAAGATCATAAATGTGTGTCCTGGTCGCTGCGACCCCTACTGTTTGGTCGGGGCGCCTGCACTGCAATAAGCTGCACACTGCTCTTTAAGTAGACAAGTTACATTTAAGCTTTCCAATTTTTTCAACTGCATTATATGCAGTTACGGCCTTGGTTCGGCAGGGACGGGGGTGAACATAGGGCACTTAAAATGCCGTTTTTGTTGGTGGAGGTGTTGCTGCCAATACAGATTTCAAGAATAATAACCTATTTACTGCTGTTTTATAATCTGTTCTTAGGTCTTGCTAAATAATTTGTGACTGTTGATTTGTAGCCTTACTTACATATATGTGCTACATAGTTTAGTAATGATTTAATTGTTTAGTAAAACTAAACACACTTACAACGAGTTGATATTATTAGATGGGGGTCAAATACAGGTTAGTAGTTATTTTTCTCCTTTAAAACTAATTTAATGTTTTTACAAAATGATTGTTTGGGGGGACGTACAAACGGACAGCCGGATGGACACGCACACCGACACAAATAATATAATACGTTTTAAAAGGTTTGGCTTGGGTTTAATATTTCGAAACTCAGACATGTTCAACAGAAACAATTCACAGCTTAATTAATTTACAGGTTCATAATTTACCAGTAAACAAGTGTGCAGTTTATGCATGGCCCAGATCAATAGCATCTTTGTTATCAGGAATTGAACATTGGCTTTGATTTTGTTTTCCTTTCTACCTATGAAATAGTACAGCAGTAAAAACAAAGTGCTTGCATCATAAAAACCTTCTAGGGGAGTGCTCCAGCACCCAATACTGCAGTCTAATCTTGAGGAGTCATACACACTGTAATATTCCTGTAATATCCAGTTTGACTTTGAGCATGAGCGGCTACAGTTATATCTAAAGCTGTTATTTTCCAGTGTTATTCCAGAATTTTCTAAGATGAAATCAATTGCACAGATCCACTGGGAAGGCTGTAGACATTGAGGTTACACAGCCACCAGAACGTGAAACATACAGACAGAAATTGTGTGTTAATTTACTATTTTCTTTTCATGGGCTGACAACAATTCAGGGGGCCGCACACATTTATGATCTTCAATGCTATTTATTTTATACATCAGAAATTGTCGCTCTAATTTTGCTCATATAAAAATGACTGATAAGCTAAAGAGATGATGTTGACTGCCTTGATAAACCAAGAAAAAAAAATATAATATACCTGCCCAGTTTTGCAAGCCGCACAATGATAACTACTGAACTAAAGGATAAAGGACAGACTAATGAAGGCGATGATGAATCAGACACCATGTGATTAAAAAATCAATAAAAACCAGAGCTCGGGGATGCTTCACATTTTTACAGTTCACTTTTCACTGCCCCACTTTTTCAAGATTTCTTCGGCAGCATTCAACGTTGAGTCCTCCTTTAGCAAAAGAAGCAGAATAAAAAAAGATTAGAATTGATGGAGAAAAAGACGGAATGCAAGAGGGAACAAGCAACACTTTGCAATACATTTCCGCACAGGTACCTTAGTAAAGCAGAATCGTACGTAGTTTTGAACCTCCTTGCCATGCTCAGGACTGTAGAAGGCAGACACAGGGATGGCGGCCAATCCCTGCAGTGAGAGGGAGACAGAGAGAAAGAGAGGAACCTCAAAAGCGCAGAAAAACTTATTGAATCAAAAGAGTTAAACACTGGGGATTTATTGCTGCTGAATTATAAATACATCATGTAACACTTTTGATACATTACCTTTTTCTTGATCAGCCACTTAACAAATCTGTAGTCCAGGGGCTCATCCGGGGAGATTGAATCATCTGAGTCAAACGCTGTTCAAAAACAGAGGCTACATACAGTTATATTGGTTACATGTATAACTTTAGCTGGAAAGACAAACAGAAGCAGACGGCGATCATGTTCCAATAACTTCCATGTCAATTTGACTATACTTCACAGAAGTATAAATAGTAAAAATGTATATTTGCTGTACATTTGCTCAACTTAGCACATCATAAAAGAAAAGAACTAACAGATGGAGGAGATGTCAGCTATCATGAAGTACCCGCCCTCTGGCACGGTGGGCTGTAGACCCACGCTCTGCAGACAGGCCGCCAGCTTGTTGCGCTTGTGGTTCAGCAGCGCCGGCAGCTGTTTGAAGTAGCTCTCTGGACTCCCGAAACGCTCATATTCTGTCTGGAAGCCCTCCGCCACTGCCACCTGCCGAGGACACGCAATGAGGTCTAATTCTTGACTTGAAGTCATGAAAATCAGATATCTCGAGATACACCCATATATCGGTGCATCCCTGCAAAATGTGATATATCGTTATTGGTAGACGGTGTGAAAATGGCCTTATAATGATTTATATAGGTTTATACTATTTTGTAAAAAACGAAAATATTATACGTTTGTGTGTTCGTTTTTGAAAACGACCCCTGTTGACATTAGTCAATAAACAGCATCTGTATAACTCCAACTCTAAGTACTGAATAAAAAAGAAAAAGCACTGAAAAGTGTTCTTGACATGATATCTCATAACTGAAAACAAGAAATCCAAGAAAGGCAGGGTTGTTCGTACCTGAGCCGCGGTGGGGCAGTGGTAAATAGAGTTCTGGTGGACTGTTTTCAAATGTTTGATGATATGGCTGGGACCTATAGCCCAGCCAACCTAGAAATAAATAAATAAATAAAAATCACAGAGAAGCAATCGTTAATCAGGGTATTGTGACCATATTGTGGTTGTTTAAAACAAGTTACAAAAACATACCAAAATAATATCAATACCTTCAACCCTGTAGCACTGAATGTCTTCCCGGCGCTGCCGATTGTAACCGTTCGTTCCCACATACCAGGAAGGCTGGCTGAGTACAGAAGCATGAATCAAGCAGTTAGTTCGTTAACAATGCTACATTAGATCATAGCCCTGGCTTCTGATCTGATGATCGGCTGAATCAAACCTATTTTCACGTGTTTGGCTCCATCATAGGTGAGCCACTCATACACCTCGTCGCTGATGCACACCACGTCGTGCTTGATGCACAGGTCCGCGATCACCTGCAGCTCCTCTGTCTTGTACACCTGAGGGTGGGAACCACACCTGTGTCTTCATTCAAGTTCACACACTCTGCATTGAGGTGGGCTCAAATACGTTATTATTAGATATGTGTAAACAAACCAATGATAAAATAGATATATATCATCAAGCACATATTATGGTAAACAGGTTAAAGGAATAATATGTCACATTTATGCATTAAAATATCTAAAAATGACTAGAACTATATTATATATTTGTTGAGTTGTGTACTGACATTATTCCAATTGTTCCCAACCACCAATTGTTGTTGAATAACCACCAGTGCGTCAAAGCTAATCTGTTAAGGTTAATAATTAAACTTCTTACCTTGCCGATTGGGTTGTTGGGTGTGTTTATAACAATCGCTTTTGTTTTTGCTGTGAATTTACTGGCCAGCTCCTCAGCAGAAAGCACCCAATCCCCACTCGACAGGTTGCTACCGCCCCTCTGAAATCAACCAATCAACAATCAACCAGAAATGTGTTATCCATCCAAATATATGTATATAATCTTTGGCTTTAATAAGGAAATAAGAAAAAGCTCCTTACTGGCCTCAGAGGCACATAGACGTGCGTTCCTCCGGCCATCTTTACCATTGGTTGGTAGCAATCAAAAAATGGCTCAATAATTATAACCTGAAAGACAATCATTCATTGAAGCCTTATTCATTACTGAATTCATTCACTCATCTCTTTTTTATTGCTTTTCATTGTTTCTTCGTTGACCTAGAAAGTGAAATACTGTTAGATTATGACCATTTCACTGAACACACTATCCAAACCACCCCAGTAGGTGAGAGCTTGAGGCCCTTTGGGAACCTTGAGATGAGTACACGTTTTATAGCTGCTTACCTCGTCTCCTTCGTCCACCAGAGCTTGAAATGTGCAGAACAGAGCCTGATATGCCCCGACCGTGACAAGCACGTCGTCCAGTGGATTGATCTCATGTCCCACCAGTCGCCCAAATAATTGAGCCAGGATTGTGACAAGAGAGGGGTGGCCCTTCGCAGTGAAAATAAAGTATACATACAATAAATAAATAAATAATAATAATAATAATAATAATAATTTAAACCCGTACTGCGCAAGTTTTCCATTAGCAGCCTGGTTTGAGTTGTAGCTACAATTATAGCGAAACTTTGTAGTTCAGATCTTTGTTATGGATTAAATAGCTGCAGTAGAAAGTAAGATAGCGCAGGTTTAAACAAAAAAACGAAAACACCCATATTTAATTGTTAATTCTTTGGTAAATATGAATCAACATTTGTTAAAATACAAGCGTATTGCGTGTTTTTTAAAAACAACTTACAAAGGCACGGGTGTACTGGTGCATTAGGCAGCCTCCACTCACTGCTTTACAGAAAGCATCTTGGAGGAACTTGGGAGGAGCGAAGTCAGGGAAGCCCTGTCCCAGGTTCACTACTTCGTAGTCAGCCGCTAATTGCGTGAGCTCAACCCTATAAAAAATACGATTTAGGGGTAGAGAGAGATCGTTGGGCGATGGTTGGCATCCATACATAGACATCATATTCAGTGAAACCAACCATTTAGATAGGAAAAGGACGAAAGGTGTGGTTTAAATCTATCAAGAGTATACTATATACTACCAAACATATAACGATAAAGAGATAGAGGGAGTTGCCATGGTATATAGATAAATCAAAGGCTTCCATAAAGGCTGTCCCTCGACTGACTTTTCTCTCTACCCCAAAAAGTCGTGGTGGATTTTGTCATTTTGTTATCTTTGCTAAATATGTTCCGTCTCCCTCCGCATGCATAACCTCGTTCTTTCCAGCAAGATCTAGAATACAGTTTAATACACACTTAGACCTAATACGGTAGTAATTTCCCAGAATATATTTTATGCACACATTAGCCTACCTAAACACTGTCAGTTAACTTACCATATATTTTTGTCGACACCATCTAACCGGCGTGCATGCATTTGGCGTGACATGATAATCTGACAGACAAAGAGATAGATTTTAATAATTTTCCTATTTATTTCACTTAAAGGCACATCACTTACTTAACATACGATCAAGGCATTTACTTGCATTCCGATACATTACAGACGTTATTATTATGTTATTATTATCATTCTAGTAACGGGACGGCCATTATCTGTTAGACATGCAAATGGTACCTTTAATTCTTAAATACCCACCCCTTTAATTCCTTATTAATAGTGTTAATCACCAGATAGTTTGACAGGATAAAAGCGCGGTACGGAATAAATCCCAGTTTGCAGAAGTGTAGTCAAAACAAAACTATCCGGTTCCTTCAAAGCCCGACCCTTGGACGTCCTTATATGACGTTCCAAATGCACTTCCTGTGTAGGCGGGGCACAACACAGTCTTAAAGATAAAGAAAAAGTAAAAGACAATTTTAGACTACAAACAATAACCATTGTGGCTGTCCATGAGGTAGAGTACAAAAAATGTATGGTCAAGGGCGGATTAAATGGGTTTAATCCATTCCAAGAGTTATTTACAATGACTATCATACACACACACATGTGTATATATATATATAATCCTCACTAATAAAAACCAATAATACACTGAGTGATAAAATAATGAAATGCTTGCAAGGGTATGTAGGCTATTATGTATGAGTGCATGGTAGTTAATGTGTTACTTTATAAACATGTGTAGAAAATGATATAGGGTTAGGTCTAAAGAGCTGCAGCGCAACACATATTGCAGTGTGGTTTCAAAGTTCATGTTTTCCATAAAACTATTCTGCAATCCTCTACTTCAGTTTCCCCCAGATTGGGAAACAAATCTATAGACATATAGTACAATATTAAAAAAAAACATTATTTTCTACTTAATACAGCAGCAGATACTTTTGGATAGTGTCGTGGCAATTTATTTATGAGATATTGCGTCTAGGACAGATGAGACTTCTAAATGCAAAAAAGCACACAATAGTTGTAGACAATTAACCTATTTTAATGTACAGTGCATACGGAAAGTATTCACAGCGCTTCACTTTTTCCACATTTTGTTATGTTACAGCCTTATTCCAAAATGGATTCAATTCATTTTTGTCCTCAAAATTCTACACACAATACCCCATAATGACAATATGAAAAAAGTTTTTTTTAAATGTTAATTTATTAAAAATAAAAATGAAGAAATCACTTGTACATAAGTATTCACAGCCTTTGCTCAATACTTTGTTGCGGCACCTTTGGTAGCAATTACAGCCTCAAGTCTTTTGGAATATGAAGCCACAAGCTTGCCACACCTATCTTTGGCCAGTTTTGCCCATTCCTCTTTACAGAACCTCTCGAGCTCCATCAGGTTGGATGGGGAGCGTCGGTGCACAGCCATTTTCAGATCCCTCCAGAGATGTTCAATGGGATTCAAGTCTGGGCTCTGGCTGGGCCACTCTAGGACATTCACAGAGTTGGTCCTGAAGCCACTCCTTCGATATCTTGGCTGTGTGCTTAGGGTCGTTGTCCTGTTGACAGATGAACCGTCGCCCCAGTCTGAGGTCAAGAGCGCTCTGGAGCAGGTTTTCTTCCAGGAT
>OOFG01072280.1:0-10089 GCA_900323295.1 Molva molva
ACAGCAATGTCTAAGTAGGAATGCTGGTTCATCCACAGAAACACATTCTCTCTCTCTCTGTCCTCACCACAGCAACATCCATTGCTTCCAGTACAGTCAGTTCTAATTTTCATGTCAGGGCATTTGGATGTAAGACATATTCATATTGAAATAGAATAATCGTTACTGATATCAGTAACAGATACTTCCTAGATCAGGGTAGGATTATTTTGACATGCTAAAGAGGATTTATACTGCTTGCTCAACGGAGTTGTCTGCCTGGGTACTGTGCTTCGTTGTTCTTCTTTCTTAATCATACTATCATTCTAAAGTGAGGATACATAACACTCAAATACCTTGAAGACGTTCATGCAGTGTGACTGTTGAAGCAATGCAACCTTCAAGGCTCTTGTTGTTCTTGTTTTTTTTCAAGGGCAATGTTTCTGCAAAGCATGCCTCAAGGTCCTGTTTTAATTAGAGCAACTGCCTACCTCTGTGGTCGCCATAGCGATTCAGTAAAATGAAAAAAAATAAATAAAAAAGGTTATGAGAGCCAGCAGTTATCTTCACTACAGTTAAACCAGTGAACCAGATGCAGAATGTCACATTCAAAAGGCCTTGGCTGCATCTCTCCTCCCATAAAAAAACCCAACCCCCACCCCTCATGCTTTTTTTTCTAATGCTAATCTAGAGAAAGTAAATCACAGCCCCTGCATTTTTCTGCCACGATGACTTTAGGGACCAGTCATTAGCTATTTTCCTCACAGGCTGCTTAATAAGGATGCATGGAGCATTGCCCTCAATGACAAGAGGGAAGATAAATATGTCAAACATGGTTGGATGGTAATCAATACACTCCCATGTCAGAAGCAACCTTTTCCTTAAGTTTAACTCAAGGGAGATAAGAGGAAGACTGGGCGGCTCAGGAAAATGCTTGTTGCTGCATTTGTCGGCAAATGAAAATGGTAAACACCTTTTTATTCCTGTGTGTAGGATTTCAACGTGTTAGGGAGGGGAAGAGAGGTCATTTCCGCCAGAAACCTACTTAGCACATGCCTGGTTTCATCTGCTTGTACCTGATAAACCATTCATTTTGCACCCCAGCCCAGGGTGTAAAAAAACAAGAGAAATGAGAGGTTTGAGAAAGGAGAATAAAAGCCCTGTGGGTTTGGTTCTGCTTCTCTCGGTGCTTGTCTCGGTGCTTGTCAGAATAACGCTAGAGTACTGTATTTTTAGTTTCTCCATCCATTTACTTCAGTCACTTAATTCTGGTCAGGATCGTGAAAATGTATTGGTGATAAAAAAAAGAAAAGATAAAGTAGGCTTATGTGTTGAAACTGAAAAGTGCTAACATTCTAATCAAATGGACCACGAGTGGAATCTCTACAAGGATTACGGTCTTTCCTTAATCTCCAATATCTCTATTGGACATCCAAAAGTCTAGTGTTTGTTGGTATTCATATTTTTTTTTCTTCAATTTAAAAATGTTTTTGTTACATTTTTGTTTGTTTGTTTCCTGCCGTCAGTTGGAAATTCTGTCCGGTTTACAGTTAATTTCTCCTGCTATCATTGTCCTGACCTAGAAGTACTTAACTTGGCACATGGGTGCAGTCAACCAAATGTACCTGCGTGTGTGTGTGTGTGAATGTGTGTGTTCGCGTAAAAGCGTGTGCGTGCATGCTTGTGTGGGACGGGGGTGGGTCACGTATTCGGACTCGGACAGTATCTCACCCACTTGAATCTAGTCACCATGCTGTGTTTGACTGTGTTTAGTTTCCCCGTGCTGATGTGTATTTGTGCCTTGGCTAGTTAACAGGGACCTATCTTGTAGCCAAGGGCTGACCTGACACTGCCTGCATGCAGAGGTTCCACCTCTCACTTCTCTTCTGCCTGCTCCTTTGATTGCAGTGGTCTACTGGTGATGCCTTTTGGGGATCTTTTGGTATTCAATAAAAGCTTCTACTTTTTTTACTCGCATTCCTCTGCTTACAGCACCAAGGACGCAAAGGCTGTCTTCGTCAAGTAGCACTATACCAGGTTACAGGTAGTGCAGGCAATTTATTTTAGAAGAATTGTGTTACAATTTTTTTTAAATTGTCTAAACCCTGACATCAATAATCAAATACTCAAAAAAAAAGAATTGGCTGTCGCAGGCCTGTAATGAGCCCGTCCAATCATTTAATTTGACCCGAATGAAATCATTGGATGGCTTACCTGTCTGACCACCTACCTATCCGGATACATGCGAGCACTCTGCTTGTGCACTCATTGCTCTGGACCGGAGTCTTCCGCAAGGCTAGGCAGACCTAATGCTAAAGCTAGCAAGCTAGTCAGGTGTTTTTGGGGAGAGGCTTTGGAGGGAGGCCTGAAGGGAGGGGTGAGATTCTTTCAGTTTGATACTTTCAAAATCTAGCTTTTTCTGTCTGGTTTCTGCAAATTGCCTACCCTAGCTTTAATACCACTACACATGCCTCATCATGGGGCTGTGTGACATTCATCTTCAAATTTTATTATGTCTAGTATTTTATGCATCTATTGCAGGGCATCATAACCTGTTTCATTCTCTGCTCTCTCGAAGGATGTTGTCTTGTCACCTGTTTTCAAGTATCTTAAAAAAAAAAGGAAGATACTACAAAAAACGTTTTTGTCCAAAGTACATTAACAAAATTCACATAGGTATGCTGCCCTCTTGTTTTGGTCAACAAGCTGACTCCATCACTAATGCTTAGCACAAACATTTCCCGTAAAAGTACTGATTGGCTAGATTTTGATGGCTTCTGCACCCTCAAGCAATCCCTGGCCCTCCCCCAGTGTGTTGTGCATAACACTTTATGGCTGACAACCAATGCACTGCACCGGCGTGCAATTTTTAAAGCTAACCTTGCTACTCACACTTGCGCATGCACACACACACACACACACGCATACACAGGTTTGTCTTGTTTGGGTTGTAAAGGCAGTGTTTCTGTAATGAGGCAGGGGGCTGGCGAAAGGTCCTTGTACAAAGCGCCCCAACAAAGAGCACCAGAAATGCCATAGCAGCAGATATACTGACCCTTGTGGATCGCAGCTCTTGTGTGAATACTGATCAGAAGGGGAAATAGTGGACCAAAGTATTCAAGGTATGCAAGTACTCGAGAGTCCATTTTTCAAAGAGGGGAAGCCTTTACAAATGGTGCTCTGAATGGCCTACCCTGGTGCCAAGGCTCTTATGATTCAAGTGACATATTTTTTGTACTACACGAGTGCATACACACGCACCCACAAACGCACATTCATACAGATATATCACTACACAATCGGCAACATGTACAGAACATGGATTTCATTTTCAAAGAACCCACTCTCAAACTCAGACCTCAAGGCTCTCAGGATCGCTCATTCAAATCTACCTGGTGACCGTGTACTTACTCATATTTATGCCACAATGTGATACACATGAAACAATATCAATAACCCTGCTATGCTGGGAGCAGTGAGATCTGATTCATTGTTAGATTTTTTTTTTAATCCGTCATGTTTGGGAAAAACACTTCACAGACCTGATGTTATTGGCTGCTGTTCTGTCACTCTCTTTTCCCAGTATATTAGAGAATCAACAGTGGCTAACATTGTGTGTTCCTTTGTATCGGATGACGACACCAGGTAATGTGGGGCAGATTGAACACGGTTTAGATTTTCCCCTTCACAAGGAGACTCTTTTTGTCTTTCCATTTTAATCCAGCTTCTCGAGTTGGGGCATCAGCCTTCTTGGCTTACTTCATTAGCCATGCAGACGGACAGCAATGTGTGTGTGTAGGGGGGGCTCTGTTTGCTCTACACGCACACGCTCACACGCACACACGCACACACAAAACCAGTGAGCTAACACCTGATTCCTGTTGCTGACACCCATATCCTGTCTGTTGCTAAACTTTCAGGAAATGCACCCAGGGCACCGCACCCCTCGGAGACACTCCGTGAGGGAATAGCAGGAGTCTTTACCGCATGTACGTTTCTGTTGCAGTCGGCACTTTTTCTTGGATCAAAACCCACAACCTGAACAATGCGATATTTGCTCCCTTTCCTTCTTTCACTTCCTATTCCAAGAAAGCTGAGGTTTCCAAAAAAGGTCCGGGTGTCCAACGGTCTCTTTTACACAGGAGCAATAAACAGCCTTTCATTCTCTCTCAACCCATGCACACCAAATCATTTGGGATTGGCGACGCCGTAATGCTAATCTGCACTCTGTGGTCACCAACACTGTGTGTAACGTTTATCTCTGGGGCAGTGGGTGACCTGCTGTACTTGATTTCACACAATGCAACTCTTATCATGCATACTCTTTGATTTCACTTGAAAGGCACAATGGCGTGAGCTTGTTTGGTGGTTTGTTGCGGATGTAGGGGATTTTACAGCTTGCATTCAAAGGGAGTCAGTGTTAAATACTTTTTTTTAGATTAGAAAATCATCCAAAGGCATTTTTTAAGGACATCAAACAGGCAGTTGTTAAGTGTACTGTTCATGGATGGATATTTATGCTTCTGTTACTTTCAATTCATGTTTCCCCACATGGGATTCAGTGAGCAAGAATCCCTGAGTGGCCAAGGCCTAAAACAGACTGACATTTTAGTCCCCACTTGTCAGTCTCTCCCTAGGTGGGGAAGGAGGAAAAGGTAGAGAGGTCCAAACTGCCACAACCATTACAGTCTGAGTGCTCCGCACAGGAAAACAGCTTCAACACGTTGAATCTTTATTTAATATTTTTGTTGAGGAGAAAAAATTATAAATAGGAATTGGCACTAGCTCCCCCAGAATGATCATTCAGTGCTTCTTTTCAGTTGCCACTGACATTTAAATGCTAAATGATCTAGCATTTGTGTACTGAAAGACCGAAGTAGATTATTTTATTTTCTTTGCTTTCTATTTTGACTGGGATGAGGGCGATTTGTATTTTAAATGTCTGGAGAATAATCCGTCAGCTTCCCCGTCAGCACGGTGACATTCTGAAATACTTCATATTGCACCACCCGCTCCCTCAAGCTATCAGTCAAATCCTCAGGAATCCTTTTTTATTTTTTTGCTGAGAAAACTTTAATTGGCAATATGCTGCAAAAACCAAGAGTGGATTTGAATTTTCTAGCTAGAGGCTGTTTTAATAATTACGTAAATGATATAATATGTAAACATGAAGTTGTTGAATAAACATGGTGACGTTGTCTAGCAGGCATTGGCCCTGTGCAGACAGGCTCTGATGGACTTTGGTTTGTTACAAAATGAGTGGACTGAAGCGTTTTGCATTTCTACCACTTCATTAATGCATACTTTGGTCAAAGTGAGAAGAAAAAGGAAAGAAAATGCCATTTATGAAACATTTCAGTTTAGAACTAATTAGAGACAAAAAATGTTTTAATTTCAGCTAGTCAATCACAATGATTGGTTTTTTAGCCTTGATTTTGATTAAGCAGAATTATTACTTTTTCAAATGTGTACTTTCTGATTCATTTTGAAAACTCATCACAGCTGATTTTAAATGACTCAAACCGTAATGGGAAACATATTTTACTTTCAACAAAAATCAACTCTAGTCATACTTTAACAAAATATTTTCTCTAAAATATAAAAAGAAGGATCCCTTAGGTAGAATACAGAATGTTAAATAAGCACACTGAAAAGGTAAAAGCCTGCTTTTATTCAGAATTTTGTAATAATTGATGGTCACCTTGTTGCTACCAAATTCGTCCGACAAATGGACCAACCTTTTGATTTTAATATTCAAATGATTTGGCCATTGTCACAAATGTCAGCTTTAATGAATATCATCTGCCATTTTGTCTTTTGGTACTCATTTTTTTCAGTTCAACAAGAACTAATGGGTCACAAATACATGGTCATGGTGAGGTATTACTGAGTCTCAAAAATCAGATGAGAAGGGCGCAGACGTGTGTAAAACAGACATATCTCTTCCTTTCATTCTTTTGAACAATAACTTTGTGTTGCTGTGGGTGGGGTTCTCTAAGTACTGAGAGCTACTACGCTATAGTCACCGTAGAGTAAATTAACTCTTTCCGCCAGTGGGAAGACATGTCAAAACATCTTGTGTGGTCCACAACCTTCTTAGTAGTATCCATGACGTACTTACTACGATGTCACTGTCACCGTAATGTGAGTGTGTGGTAATTGGTCACTGCCTCGGTCACGTGACTGTACGGTAATTGGTCACCTGCTTGTCGACCAGGAGGGAAAATAGACTCCACCCACTAAATCAAATACGCAAATTACATTACATTACAATGGATTTCATGGAACATTCTTTTTTATGCTTAATGCGCACCATTTAATCAAGGTGTGCATTAAGTTAATAACGATGATTTTAATAACATAATAAGAAGTACAAATTACGGAATTCTGTTGTCCATCACTTTAAAAACATACAAAGAAATAAAGTCATACCTGGGTTCCGAGATCAGGTATGACTCGACTACCTGTTTTTGATACATCTGCTACAACATCAACAATCCCAGTTGTCAATCAAATATGTAAAGCCCTATTCAAAAGAAAAAGCAAGTGTGTTGTCCACCCTTGCACTAGACAGGCGAACAGACACACACACACACACAAACGCACGCAAACAAACACCTAAACTTGTTGTAGAGAAATGAGAATTCATTCATTTAAGATGTTTCAAATTATAGTTTCAGTTTTGTTATTAGTGTTAAACAACATACAAATATCCAAAATGGCAAATTATTTAAAGGAATTTGTGGAGAGTTAAATGTCAGCCTTGTTCAGCCTCACATGCCAACATTATTGGATGTTTCATACTGTTGTGGTGAAGCATTAGCCTTGCCTGTGTGGGCTGACTCATTAATTCAAGTGATATAAGTTGTCATTTCACATTTAGCAATAATACTTTTTTGCTGTTTTTCATTGTAAATGTACCCAGGCACACTTTGATTTTTTTTTCTTAGTTCAAATTAATTTCTTTGACATGGCATTTTGTATGCTTTTAGGTTTACCCCTTTGCTTGATCCACGATTAATATTCATCCACCACCAACATGGCTTTTTGTGTCTTATGCATAACTCTGTGAAGCAACTTATCTTATTGACAATGTGTTTTTTAATTATTTTGTGATGGTTTTTATCCTTGGTTTATACAAGGGAAACAAATTCTGCAAAATACAAAACATATCTAAAATAAATGAAAGCCTCTACAGTATGGTTGTAGGTTAATCACATTTATTTCAGCAAGAATGAGATATTAGGGCTTTGCTGCTTAGCTTGTGTCATCACAGGTCAGCACAGCACAGGACTTTAACTGCCCCTATAGACACATTAATTATACCATTATTGTTCTCCATAATATTATAACTTTCTATATAAAATAATTAGTTCATTAGATTTGGAGTGCTAGTCTGTTTGCTAAACAATAAGGAGATAAAGCTATGTTTCTACCTTGTTTATTGTTTTTTATAGTATGCTTTTATACCTTCCGCCCACTGGCATCACAGCCCCACTATTCTTAAATTGAATGGGATTGGTTTCTTTGTGCCTGCATCATAAAATTGGTTTGATTTTAATTTAACATTTGAGTGGATAGGCTATTCTGCATTTGGCTATGAATGATGATAGTGCAGCTTTCTCTATTTGAGAGGTCATCAGTGGTAAAGTCACATGTCCTCCGTCACATGCTGCCTCTTTTTAAAAGCACACACTCGTCATTATCTCTTTCTCTTCATTTTCAATGGTTCGCTGTTTCACACAGACAAGAATTCAACACCGACAACAGAGCCACTATGTCAGGGTACCATTGGGATTCTAAGATAACAGCAAATACAACGTTACTTATTAGAGGAAAATTAAAAAGACGTCAATAGCTGATTTGTTTCCCTGCCCAGTAAGCACATAGTTCTAACCAGCAGAATGTTCTAACCAACACAAATAAAGTCTTATCTTCCATGCAATTTACTATAAGTCATTCAGCTGATCTTCTGCTCTGGTCAGCAGAATCCATCTTTATAATCGATTGAATTATCATACTTTTCCCTACAACGTCTGTTTTAAGAAAACACAAGACAGTTTTTCAGTGTGAAAGAAGCACCAGACGTGCCAGATGTTTTAAAGAGCAAAAGTATGATGGACAAACGTGAAGAGGATTTCTTTGTTCTCTATTCTCTTTGTTGCAATGTCTCTTACGAGAGCCATGGCCGTGTAAACAGTACAGAAGTGTCTATCCACAACATTGAGCACTAGACAGATGATAATTGTAAGCAGAAGAAAGTGTCCTTTTTAATTGGGTGAAATTGAGTTAGGAATTTTCATTGAATTGTTTGTTCCAAGAGAAAGCTGGGAACTGAGTCTTGATATAATAACCAATAATATAATAACCCTGTTGATCACATGGTCAGTGTTACTCAGAATCTTTGGAAACGTGAATGATTGAAAAAACAACAACGATATATCTCTCTATCCATCTGTCTCTATCTCTTGTATTTATATTGTAGCACTTAAAAGCAGTTGATTTGTTTATTTGGTGAATTTGGATGCACTTAAATAATTGTTGCACCTTTTGGGGTACAGCTTCATTGTTGAATCCACTTAGTGTAAGTCGCTTTGGACAAAAGCGTCTGCTAAATAAATGTAATGTAATGTAATGAAACCCTTCCCAGCATTCATTTTTTATTTAAATTCAATTGAAACTCATCAGAATACTTATAGTTAAAGTATATTTGGAATATCTAAATAGATAATATATTTTCCTTTTGTTTGCCTGGACACAACTGCTCATATTGAATTGCAACAAACTACAGAACACATTTACACTTACTTTCATTTACGCTTACACTCTCGGGAAGTCAAGCAATTTCCATTGTGTTAATATAACACACTTTTATAGTCAAAACACTCTGCTAATCCTGAGCAGTATTGCACTGCTCTCCCATTTGCCCTCGTTAATAAGTCATAAATCATAAAATGTCATTTGGATGGAGAAAAAAACAAACCTTTATATGCCGTGTTAAATCTTGACTCTATAATGTGACAGGCTTTGGCTGTGCTACGTGGCACGGGAGGCCTACTCAAACTATAAAAGGGAAACATCAACAGAATGGCACCCCTGCCTCATACATACATTGATCTCGGAGTATTGCTCATGGGGAGATGAGTTCTTTCTCGGACTTCTCAGACAGTCGGGTAATTGCATTGCTCTGACTTTGGCAGAGCTAATTTGCCAGGTAATTTGAAGCGAGCAGGATAAATTGCCCACGCTCTCCCAGGTCATCTGTTCCCTGGAATAACGGCAATGACTAACCTTGTGAGCATAACGGAGCGAGGTGGAGGCAGGCACTGGTGGGTTTGTATTAGCCGCTGAGTGTCAAGAAGGGGAACGCCTTTGCAAAGCAGTTGACTTACAGAAGAGAACTGGGGAGAGACTGGTTTTCAGTACACAGGATTACTGTACACGGCCAATGATCCTCCAAAGATAAGTTAATATGCTCATGGCATAACTGGGATACCTGTGGGCCATTTTGATGTGTATCCCTCTAACTAAAGAATTGCATACAAGAGTACATGCTGTGGCAGTTTACTGATACAAGGTTGACTTTGGGTGCGAAAACAAACAACAGACAGGTTGCAAGCAAAAGTAACAAAAGGGGGTTTATTCAAAACGGTGAGGGCAGGGGGAAGGGTGAATGTCCAACATAAATTCTTCCCGGTCCGGGGTAGGTTTCCTGGTAGGCCTTCAGGCTTAAACTGGAGGCTGGGTGGATGACAAAAGAAACAGGGGTGAGACACGGTAGGCAGCACACACAATACGTTGCTCTCTCCTAGAGCCTCCACTCTCGTTTAGGGTTCCTCTTCAGGGCCACTGGCCGCTTACCATACTGTGGGAAGTTTCCACAATCCTTCCTCCAGGGGAGAGGTTCTCTCTCCCTTTATAGCTGGCCAACTCTCTTCTGGCCTCATGGCCGGCAGGTGTTCTCCATTGGTAATTATCCAGCAGGTGTGCTGGATAATACTGATTCTGTAGGACTTCTCCAAGTGTTTGCCTTTTGGGGAAAGGCCGTTGTCCATGGTGCTGTTCCCCTTTTTCCCTTGTGGAGGGTCTTTGGCCTCTAGGCCCTCCACA
>OOFG01072291.1:0-19425 GCA_900323295.1 Molva molva
CCGTCCGTCAGGGGGAGCGGCCAATAGCACCCCTCTCCCCCCCAGATCAGGGCAGTGCAATACACAGATGGATGAGTTTCCCATTCACCCTCCTCTTTCTGGCTCACCTGTAACAAATGAAATAAAGACGGGGAGAAAGGTGAGCATGTTTGGATAGATATTCAAAAGAAAGAAAAACATGCAGAAGCATTGTGAAAAAGGCTACTAATTAGCTGCACATTTTGTATTAAAATGTCATTATCGCAACCGATCTTCATAACAATACCAAACAATGTTCTTCTTCTCAATCGGAATCATTGACATCAAGCAATGACATCATAAAGACCAGGGACGTCAATCATACGGCCCGCATATGGCCCCAAATTCAGATGGGCCACCACTATGAAATAAATATAGCTGCACTACCTGTCAAATCCGCTAGATGGCTCAAAGATATACGCAAAGCAGCTGCTGAGAAGGCCACACCCCCTCCCGCCACCCCCCGCCGCAAAAAAAATGACATAGAAACCTCTGATCCCAACATTATGAATGGAGGTAGGACCATGGGTGGAGCTCAGTACCTCTGGGGTGGGTGTGGAGGCTCTAAACGCCATAGCAGGCTGCCAGTCTCTCCTTCAGCAGGGGTGGGAATTGCTCCGAAAACTGCTGCCAGTTCTCGTCCCCGACCTGCTCCTTAAAGCCGTGCAGGATCTGGGGTAGGAGAGGAGACACAATAGCATCGCCGTGAATGGTTCGACTTTATCCGTATCCAAGCAGAGTACACACACACACACACACACACACACACACACACACACACACACACACACGTGTTTGTGCGTCTGCGTGCGTGAGATTCAGCAGTAGTCGGAGCCACACACCTTGTAGAACATGTCCCTCAGGTCATCCTTGGGGTTCACCCAGGAGGCCACCGCATCGCAGAAGAAGATGAAGTCCTGCACAGATTCAGAGAGGCGGGAGTTCAGGTCAGTTCATTCAAGCTTTCAATAATCAACAAATTAAAAAATAAATAAATACATTCAGCGTCATGTCATCTGCGAATAGTGAGATTATCATCAACCACAAAGGTTGTAATAAAGGTACCTGCACCACCCCGCCTGGGTTCACACCGATCATCATGCAGATCCCACGGAAGGCGGAGTCCTTCTCCTCGTTGTCTCTGATGTTGCGCAGAGACGTACACCTGTGGAGCAGTGGTTAGTGGGAACGAGGTGAGACTGTGTTCTAGGTGGAGCACCACCGCATCCATGGGCGTTATAGTCAAGAGACCTTGTTTGTGTTTTTTACCCACACCCTCATGTCCAGTACAAATATGAACAAATAATAAATTATTAATGTGATTTGAGGAGCAGGTGCCAGTAGCTTGTGAGGCCGCACATGCTACCGTGGCAATAAATCTACCATAATGCAGTCAATAACATGGCACTTCTGTTTTCAGGGTCAAATATTACCCATGGCAGTTACATGAGAAAGAGAGAAAGATAGGAGGCCGATGGAAAGGAGAAAGGAGAGAGACTCACCATGGCCTAATAAACTGTGGCAGCAAAGGAGCGACTTCCTGGGGACACACATAGCCCAGCCGGCCGATCGTGATGGCTGAGGAGACGGAACACAGTCAGGGTCACACAAGCAGCAGTAACTCCGCTCCAGATCCACCATGTATGTACATGCTTTAACAGCTAACGCCCCTGAATAACCTTTTAGACCGTAAGCTAAGAGAGTGAGTGTGTGTGTGTGTGTGTGTGTGTTGTGGTGTGTGTATGTGTGTACGTACCAGTGTTCTCCAGCAGGGTCTTGGGCGTGTTTGGTCGGTTGATGATCTCCACCAGTTGATTGAGGACCATCGCTACGTACGGCTGCATCTCCACACCTGACAGACACAGCCGAGACAGAGGAAACAGGGGGACGACAGGTGTGGAAAAAGGGTGTCAGATCCTGGGTATAATTATAATATAATATAATATTCAAATGAACCAATCAAATAGCATCACACAGAAAAAAAGAAGGAAAAAAAAAAGGACTACACCAAGAACACACATTGCTGCTGCGACGACGACGTACCCATCTGCATGCAGATCTCTCCTATGGCCCAGGTTGCATTGTTGCACACAGAGATGAACTCTGGGTTTAAGTTGGTGCCAAGGATGGGCATGAATTCAGCTGTTATAACACACGGGGAGCCACATGTCAGATAAAAGTGGACAGGATCTGGTCATATTCATGTGGGTGTGTGTGTGCTTGTGTCGTGGATAATTACCGATACAGGGTTTGACATGCAGGAAGCATGCCTTGGTCAGATCTCCCAGTAGAGCAAATGAGCTCTGTCTCACTTCTGGCATAGTATCCTGGGAGAGGAAGCAGGGACCGGGGAGCAGTTAGGCCATGGCTTTGACCGCAGAAATCACTCCATGCGACTGATACACATTCTGTTGTATTTGATAACCATGGTGTCCAGACCGCCTGCTTTGCCGACATTGATTAGGGTTCACGTCAAATTAAATCTAATAAATAGAGTTGGATCTGAGCCTTCAGGTCTGAACAACCATGTGTACCAGGCAGCACCCCTTTCCAGCCATGTGACCCCTTTCTAAACCAATCCTGTGCACCTGCTGCGCTCACCTGCATGCACTGGAACAGCAGGGTCATGATGTTGCTGCGCGCCACCAGCGTGTCCACGTGGCCCCCCAGGCCCTCAGCCAGGCCGCTCAGGAGATCCAGAGCCACGATCATGAAGTCCTTGTCCGGGGCCTCGTACTGGTCCGGCTGCTGGCTGTACATCTGTGACAAGGAGAACCCACATGGTGAGGCTAAATCATTTAGCTTGGGCTAACAAAGACATGGGAAAAAACAAAACATAAAAAATTTATTTAGAATTTATTTTCTAAATAAAAATTTAGAGAAAGATACACACACACAGAAAGAGAGAGAGACATAGACAGAGAGAGAGAAAGAGCCAGTGATGGTTGAAGGACGTATGTCTGACCATGGCCTGGGCTAGGGTCTTCTGCACCAGGGTGACGCAGCGCTGGTACACGGGCTCGCAGTAGGGAAGGAAGCCACTCTGCAGCGCTGTGGCCACCGAGGACAGACACTCCAGCAGGGGGAACAGGTCCTTGTCCTCGTCCTTCAGCTCATTCCACTTGGCAATCAGCGGCGGCATCAGCTTCTGGATGTACTCCTATTAACACACACACACACACACGATCAAAAACTCTTCATCGCTGTAGGGCGTTTGCATTAAAGTTCCTGCAGTTGACACCAGGATGTGGAACGGCTTCGGCATTGACAAATAAAGGTCACAGTGTTTCTGTTAAAAATGTTACGAGTGACTGGTTATTCCTACGCAGGGCGTGCGTGCACTCACTGGCTGGTTGAGGTGGTGTCCCACCGAGTCGGCCAGGGTTCCTATGGCGTCGTAGAGGATGAGCAGGTTCTTGTGCTGGTACTTCCCGAAGGCAAAGACCAGCGTGTCCAGGATGAAGCTCAGGTAGGGCACCAGCTCCGTGCACGCCTCCTCCTCCAGCGTGGCGAATGCACTAAAAGCCACGGGAAGGGAAGAGAACACATCATTAGGCCATCATGTGTGGCGGTAGCACCTGGACCCGTGTCCGAAGGGACTTCCAGATCAGAAAATAAATACGGGAACTAAATCTATCACTGGTTGACAATGAGCTGGGTGATCCTCATCTCTAGATTAAAAAGGGAAAGGCAGGCATTCAAACACCACATCACCCTCTCCCACCTTCCTTCCTCCCCTCCCTAATGGCATACCTCCTTTCCTTTCTTCCTTCACCTCCCTACCTTCCCTCACTCTCCCTCCCATCCTTCCTTCCTTCCTTCCTTACTCAAATAAGACCGTATTTTGGAGAAAAGAGGTGAAACATCCTATGTTTTTGCCAGCCTCCTTGAAACACTATGTGAACGTTCCACTTTGAATCCAACGCAGGTTACAGTCTTTTTCGTGACACCGAGGTGCCTGAAAGAATACTCCTCGACGTCATGGCAAAGGAACGACGGCGGCGAGGTGTGTGTGGATGTGTGTACATCTGCCTGGGCAGTGGTTGACCGAGAGAGGGACAAACTTCTCGGACACTTATAGTATATGCCACGTGAATGTGTGGATATGTGGTGCTCCGTCTGAGCAGCGGTTTATTTTGATGTCCGTGTCCGATTGAGGGTTCCGCCTCTCAGTATAATGCCACGGTGACTCGCGCATTTCATATACAACCTACACTTTAAGGAAAAAAGATTTAAGCCAGTAATGTATCAATGTATTCTGAGTGGTTACATTAATGGTGCAATCCTACAGAGGGCGCTATAGTGTATTCGCCTATGGTGGATTCTTATCCACTACTTCCGTTCTGTTTCATTCTTTCATCTAAAAAATAGTGGCGAACACCGACGGGCCTGCAGGACCCAGACCCCATAGGTCAAACCACACAAAAGATACAATCGCACTAGAAAACTTTAAATATGGCATCGGCAACAATCGTCCTAATATCGAATATCAAATTTATAATATTGAATTTAGCGGCCCCTTCCGACTCTCGTCCGCGTCCTCCCTCCCCTCACCTGCAGGCGGCCTCCTGGACCCTCTTGTTGCCGTCCAGGATGCGCTTCAGCAGCTCCGTCATCAGGGGCTTGAGGTGGGCGTCGGGGGGCTGGGAGACCACCCAGTGGGCGTAGCGGCTGAGGGTCCAGCAGGCGATGGAGCGCACCAGGGCCTTCTTGTCACACAGACACTGGATGAGGTGGGGCATCAGTTCGGGCAGGTAGGGCACCATGCCCTGCATGCAGCCTGTGTGAGGGGCAGACAAAACATTGGCTGTGTGTTCTTTGTCTTTCAACAATGGAAAACAGACTCTGTGTGACACTATTAATGGACCCAAGTATCACAGCTGTGCAGGACTTATTTTATGTAGGTTGAAAAACCTTTTCACTCATAATTTAGGTATTATGTTGTATAAGTCTATGATAGTAATCATCATATATGTTATATCATCTTATAGAAGTCAGTATGCCTTCAGGTATGCTAGTCTCTCACCCTCAGGGATGACAATAATGAGAGGTATTCTTATCATTGCATTCAGTATGCCTTCAGGTATACAAGTCTCTCACCCTCAGGGATGAGAATAATGAGAGGTATTCTTATCATTGCATTCAGTATGCCTTCAGGTATACAAGTCTCTCACCCTCAGGGATGAGAATAATGAGAGGTATTCTTCTCATAGCATTCAGCATGCCTTCAGGTATACAAGTCTCTCACCCTCAGCGATGGCGCCGAGCACCAGGATGCCAGACTCCTTGATCACCCAGTCCGGGTGGAAGAGCAGCCCTTTCAGCAGGGGCAGGAGGTGGGGCAGCAGCTCATCACGGAACACATTGGCCAGCACGTCCAGGGCTGCAGCCGAACACTTCCCTGAAGCCACATTTGAAATAAATAATCACGTCGACGGACGCTTTTATCCCAAAAAGAATGTTGCGTGGCGCTCAAGCAGTGCGATATTACAAACGTATAAAAAACTCCCGATGGACAACCCCATACTCACGGAGGTTCCAGTCGGAGAGCGTGTCGTCATCGTCGTCTTCGTCATCGTCAATATCCTCCCCCTCCTCGCCCTCCACCCCCTCGTGCTGCAGCGTGACGGTGCGAGACTTGTGGAAGCGGGGCTTGATGTCCTGCTCGCTGTCTGGCACGGCCTCGTCCTCCTCCACGTCGCCCTGGAGACCGCAGGCCGAGGGCAGGGAGAGAACAGAACGCACAACCGTATTATGGATAAGGGAGGAGGTGAGTAGTGGGGGAGGGAGGGAGGTGAGTAGTACAGCACCGATGGTGCTGGCGGACAACAAAGACTCACCTTGAGGAGGATGATGTCGATTTCAGAGTACTTCATCCCATTGACAAGGATTGGGATCAACCTGCGTAAAACAGGAAGAGTTAAACACATTGCTTCAAAACAGGAATGTATATCAATGCCATCTTAGAAGAAGGATCGATGGCCTTCACCAATGGTCCCACAAATAAAACGTTTTACGAGTTGGTTGGGACAACTTACTGAACCAAGTGACCCGAGAGAGCCTCTTTACAGATTGGCTGCTCGGCCAGGGTCAGCCAGAACTCACAGGCCTCCAGAGCCACGTTCTCATCCGGGTCCTGGGTGCGCTGCAGCATGTACTGTTAGAGGGCCGGGCCGGAGGTAAGGGTTGGTACAAGAAAGAGGAAGGATGCGTTTTAAAATCTGAACATGAAAATGTGGTTTGTACAAGGGGACAGGATAGTGCAGGTACTCAATCCAAAATGTCCACGATCCATCTGTAAGCATCTTTACAGTGCAAGTGAAGCCCCCGTTTCGTTCTAGCTTTCTATAACGACGATCATAGAAGATCATAGAAGAAGACTAAGGCAACTAAAAACACGATTTTGGGTTCACTGGCACTTTAAGTAAGATGCCCTACCTGTTCCTTAATGGTGCGTATCTCAATGTACTGCAAGTCGCTCTGGATGAAAGCGTATCCTAAATGAATAAATAGTAAACGTTTAAGGGCCATGGCGGCTGTTCTCACCTGGATGATGCTGTGCATGTGTGGAATGAGGCGGTCGATGCGGACCTCCAGAAGCATGACCAACGCCCGGCACACGTTCTTCCGCACCTCGCTGTCTTCATCACCAGCCAGCGCAAAGAGACTCTGGAAGGAAAAGGGGGATGGTGGAGGAGAGGTAATGGGAACAGTATATTACGATCAGGAAACATAATAGAAAACAGAAATTACAGCTGCGTTGCAATACTGTTTGGTATATAATTCAGCATAACTAAACATACACTTTGATTACTGATATATTTATTCTTATTATATAAACATAGCGTGTACACACACTAAATATATTAATAATGACATTAATTACCACATAATAGACACATATTGATGAGTATTTATATATTCCAAATATATTCCTCAAATTATGACATTGGTTTAATGCAACTTCAAATCTGTTAACAGTACAAAAATAAGCTGGAACTTCTTCCAGTTTGGATGCAGCGTTCTTTCTTTAGCGCAAAGCTGCTTAAGGCCGCCTCTCTAATCTCCCACAGAATTGGGCCAGCGGGTGAACCGGTGTCAGCCATAAAAACATCTGGTGCATTAGTTCCAACTGTTGAGCATGCGTCAAAACAAACGAATAACATCTGGAAGGACAGATGCTACGTCATGTCCACACCACCACTGTGGCTCCTTGCTCCCTTACCTCGATGAAGGTGTCGATGTTATCCATCAGAGCCTGGGCCCGGCCAATGATGAACTGGTTCACGCACGCTATCGCATGAGACCTGTGGGCAGATAAACAAGTTCAAGCTTAAAGTATGGTGGGGAGAATAAAAGGGTTTAGAAGGTGAAGTCAGGACAGATCATAATGGAGCGGGTAGTTGGGAAGAGGAGGAGGTGGCTGTGAAGCCGGTGTTTCAGCGGACCTGATCTTAGGACTGCAGTGTTTGAAGAACTGCAAGAACTTGGGGATCATGATGTTGAGTGGCCTGTTAAGAGCCTCGCTGTCCAGCAGCTCCGACGAATCCTCGCAGATCTTCTGCAGCGCCCCGAAAGAGCCCTGGAGGTCAAAGACCAAACACATCATTGACAGGTAGGCAGAGTTAAGGTGCATCTTCACTCACTGCATTTTTGTCACACACCCCAGGAAATGTCATAATTATTTACACATCAGTAATATTCCTCCAATGAATGCTGATCAGCTCCACACACCAATGATAGCATTGTGCTGTTCACTTTTTTTAATATCGCCGATGTTTACTTCCGACATTCATCTGTGATGGAATTGTGCTTAGCTATACTGTCAGGTACATTGCGTTATACATTTACCTGTCATACGTCAAAACAATAACGTTTGTCTGCTACGTTGGTTTGTTTGACTGGTTTAACCAAAGCCTACATAAACACTCAAATCATAAGCATGGACAACTAGCTTCATGTTGACAGTACCACAAAAGCTTAATGATTTTATGTTATTTGATATCTTCTTGCTAATGCCATCTATTTGTTGCTTGCCATGTCACAAGGAATTCCACATTTCAGAATGACCCATATTTTCACCTCTATACAGTGCATACGACAAATAAAACCCTCTGACTTGACTTTGATTGTCGATGGTTACTTTCGACTTTCACATGGGATGGAATTGTGCTTACCTACGCAACAATATGACGCTAAGAATTATATATGACGAAATGCACTCGGCCCAAAACCATATGCGCACCACTGACACTTCTGTATAAGATAGCAATGCATTCTAGCCTCATAATTTTACCCAAGCCATACAGCTACCCACTGCTCTAGGTGGTTAACCGGCTCACAGAAGTCCCCGTATTGTTAAATTGCGGTGATCAGGGGCTATAAAGGCTCTAGATGTGGGTCCGGGTCTGACCTCGCAGGTGTTGTAGTCCTCAGAGTTGAGCAGGTTACAGAGCTGTGGCAACAGCTCTGGCCACATCTGCAGCTCTCCCTTGGATGCTATAGTGGTGATCAAGATGCCTAGACAACCACAACAAAGAAAAAGAAGGTCTCACTCTTTTTTGCCAGTTTTCTCCCACGCAAAATAGTTACACATGGACACACACACACGTGCGCTGCTAAGAAATGCAGCAAGCAGAAGTACTGCTCCTCCCTTGTCGTCATAGCTCTCACTCGACACCCTCACCTATGGTAGCTCTGATCAACGGAGAGGGGTCCCCGATGTTGTTGAGGCATTCACGCTTGATGAAGTCTGCCACCGTAGGAGGGAAGTTCTGGTAGTGGGCCTTCACATTGTTCTTTAGTATGAGCCCACTCAGGGATCGGGTGGGCTCATCTGGGCGGGGCAGGGGTAAAGCAAAAATTAAAAAGCAGCACACAAAAAACTTGGGTTTAGAGTTACATTTCCAGATTAGTTAAACACATGGCAATAAAGTTCCACTGCTTAAAGATACACACCTTCTGATTTGAGACTCGTTAGGACAAAGATGAGATAGTTGTTGAAGTCCGGAAACTGGTTGAGTTGTTCGAGTTTCTGAGGGCTTTGTTAAGGAATTCATCCAAGGACAATGGAGCAAAAACACATACCACATTCACTGTATGTCTCCCACATTTCTAATGAAAACCCATTAGTGTTACTTGAATGTTAATGTTAATACATACTGGCGTGGTGGCCAACCTTGTGTCATAATAACATTATTCCTTTCTTATTATCTCCAACAGACCTGCTGACCTACAGTCATGCTGGCTGGTTTAGGTGTGTACATTAAAACAGGCTAGGATACTTCCTGTACGGCTCTCTGAGTTGCAGTGTCTGGGGACTGTGAGTCCTTCAGTAGCTGAAGAACTTGCTGCAAACCCTGTTCATCTGGCTGCCACTCCATTCTGTACAGAAAGACAGACAAACATTTGTAATGAATACTGCTGTTGAGGGTTGAGCTACTGGTACATAAAGTAAAGCCGCATATCGTTTAACTCAAGCATTAACTTTTAATGTCCAGGTAACGTGGCCTTTGTTGTCAGGTAAATTGCGGTACATATTTACCCGCCATACGACGAAACGTTAAACTTTGTCAGCTACGGTGGTTCGTTCGACTGGTTTAAGCCAACCTATGATTATGCAGTATGAATGTTAGGTACAACGTTGTAGCTGTTTTTGTAACCTAGCTACTCTAACTAGCACAACTAGCCAAACTGAACATCAGGCCCATACGGCCTCATCACATAAGCGCAAATGTTTGACACAGCTAGTTAGCAAGCTAGCGCAGTTACGCAAATTACACCAAATGACATTTCCCATCGACATGCGGGGCTACACAAACAAAGTAGAAGTGAAATCCTAAACCTGTACTACATTTCACAATACAAACGCAAACATAAACATTCTGATCACGACATACGCGTGTCACCCAAGTCTTAGTAGATTAGCAGGGAAAGCTAGCTTAATGTTGAAAGTACCGCCAAAGCTTTTACCTGGTCGCACCGATTTGCCAGATCACTATCCTGTAGTTTGACGTGTAGTTCTGCCGAAACAATAAATATCCCTTAAACGTAATTGTTATGGAAATATCGAACTGACTGTATTCTGCCGGCTAACGTTACAAGAATTAACAAGCTACGCTAGCTGATATGTGAGGGAGTTTGCATGCATTGCATCCAAGCCGGGTGACCAGTGTGTTCACACTCGGCTTCCGTCGTCCAGTTTGGCTGAATCTGGGTTGATGCCGGTTGAACCCAATCGGACAGAAATATTAAATTATAACTAGCAGCAGTATATTTCCTAGACTGTTCTACGCTATTTTCGATTGAGTGTGGTTGTACCAAATGCTTATATTTAATTAACAGGTACAATTATTTCGCAGTGTTTTTTATTGACATATGCGACCACGAGATGGTGTCAGACACTACTACTAGCCTTCGACCACCCACACCAGGTTACGTCCTACTGTTGCATTGTATGCATAGATTGTTATTTACCGATTGAACATTTCACAATGTCTTAGGGCATTCATAGTGCCAGCGTGTTCCACATTCTCACACTAAATATAGACTGACACAAGTACAAAAAGATAGTAGGATACATGTCTATAACACCAATTTCAAATAGCTTTATTAAATATTCAGATCAATAAACAATTATACGTGTCTATTGTGAACACAGACAATAACACATCCGGAAGATTAAGTTAACACAGGCGATGAGAAAAACACAACAAGCTTCGACTGTCTCAATGATGTATTAGACTGAGGGACATATTAGACAGTTGGAGGACAAATAGAGTGCTCCTCATAAAAATGTATTGTAAAAACCAAAACTTGATGTAGCTGTAGGGGTTTCAGCAGAGAGAACTAATCTCACTCTTGCTGCAGCCCCACTTGCAGCAGGCATTGGACAGTCCCACAACCACGTCCCGACCTTTCCTGTCGGCGCTTCGTAGAGCCTCCAGCACCTCCTCTGAAATGGGCGAGCGAGCAAAGCGGCTGAATCCAGACCCTGTCGAGGCTGTATCCATTGTCTCTCCCTTCCAGATCTGGGTCTCTGAAGCCTGCTGCTCGTTGCTGATCTGAGGCATGCTCCAAGGGTCTGAGTTCTCCTCACCAATGATACCTGCTGGACAGTTTGTGCAGTCATGAAGGAGAGGAAGACATTTACCCCAAAAAAACATGCTTTGACAAAACTGCATTACAAGCACCAGATTACAAACAGACGCGGTCTCAAAGTCTCACCAGAATCTCCTATGCTCCTCCTCCAGCGAGAGCCACCACAGGTGAAGATGACTGCTCTTATGAACTCTCTTCCACACAGCTTCACCCCATAGAAGGAAGGGTGTCCCTCGTTCGATCGAACCCGACCCACCAGCATCACCAACAGACCCAGAGTCACGACAGCTGCCTTCCACATGGTGATGGTCACGCAGATGGCGAAAAACAAAGACAAGAAACTTCAATGCAAGGCAGTAACGTTAAGAAGTCAATCAAAGGTTTTTTTGCTTAATGTGTGCAATATGATCTCTACACTTGGTGGATGTTTGTGTTTTCCGTTGTGAACGGTACCCCCTTATATAGTTACCCAAGCCTTTCATAAAATGACCACAACTCCCCTCCACACCTCCAAGCTATCAGAGATAAGACTGGAGACCTTTAGGGGTAACAATGCCCAGAGAAATTGAAAATGTGCGATACATGATGTACGTTGTTTGAGGTGATGTCAGAGGGGTCCTCTGTAATCCAATCACCTGTGACCTTTAATTTGCCTTTTTGTCCTTGCAATCAGTTAGGGCGCTCCAATTGTTACCACAATATTCTATTTGTTTATTGTGCTGCTTCCTGGCAGATAAACAAACACAAACGTAGAAATAGAAAAGTATTGTAGAGCGTAACTATTTTTATGTACTTAATAAAAGATATGTAAAATATGAATAGCCTTATAAAACGAATAAACAGAACAAAATATGAATAAATGTTACTATATGTTATTTCATGCTCTTCAAAATACCAGTATGACATTCAATAAAAGTTAATACCAATATTATAAAGCAAGGTAGACAACATCCATAAAATCAGCTCATGTGATTGACACGGTGTATAATAAAATGTCACCAGTAGTGTTGCTTAGTAGTAATTCGACGGTCGGGTTAAATGAATGACATAAATAATCGACCTATTAATGATCGAATAGTTTAATGACTCTACGACCACCTCCAAAGACATCCAATCGAAATCCGGGAGGGGGCGGGGTGAAACCCGGTGGGTAGCAACAGTTGCCCCGGTGAAGACAAGGCGCCATAGTCACGGTAGTCCTGGCGACAACAACTAAGCAACGAGAATCAACAACAATTTAAATCGCTAAGGAAAAACTTTTCGGACAATCAAAGGACAACACTGGGGTAACTTAAACATGATTAAGTAAAATTGCTTAGTTTAATGAATATAAAGCGACATTTCCAATGTGTTTTTCTGTCACGTTAACGAGAGTGGTTTGAACGTGGCGATGATGAAAGTGGCTGCGAGCTGCTTTTCTAAAGCAGATTGTTGTTATGGCGATGTCAACTCTGTGATAAGAGCACAAAATGGCGGTGGTGTTGTAAAGGAAATCGTGTAACGTTACTTGTCTTACCTCAAATCGTTATGAAGATTGAACAATGTTTTTAAAATAGTTTTACAAGACATGTTTATGACAAGATGTATGTTGGTGCTTGTTTCAGTACTCTCAACCATCAAGAAGCAACCCAAGTAGCGCAACGTCTTAACTTGCTTTTAAATGAACAAGCAGCAGTATCACTTGACTTCTTGATTTCCCAACTAGCTCCGAAGCTAGCCAGCACAGCTTCAGTTGTACATGTTAAACAACACACGAATGCAACCAAAGTGGTCGTGACAGTCCTAACTCGCGGCCATTCGGATTGAATGTATCTTTTCAGTAACTTAACAAAAAGTTTTCGGACTTGACATTGAAGTCGACGATTCAGTAGAATACATCGTGTCAGGTCATCTGATTGTCTTGTATTAGCATGGTGTGTTGAGTTACCGGGAGTGGCCACTCATACTGTGGGATGGGCTTAAATAGTGATTGACAGGAGATCCGATTACTGCTGTTCTTTCACTTCTTGTAAATTATAATGACGTAGGTATCCGCTCACATTTTCACACAAAATAATTATTATATACGAATATTGCTTATATTTTAGTTTAATTTAAGAGTTATTAACATTTGATACTTTTTCCCCAACCACTCCCACATGGGCGCAATCAGGACACAATCAGACCAAATGTGGGTCTTTCATTTTTTGATAACCTATTGCACATTCATTGTTTTCCATATTTTCTGTGATTGAGCGTCATCTGTTATCTTTTTACCAGTGCAGTGTCTCCAATCGCTGGTTGCCATGGCAACGTCTGGATACTCTGAGGACCTTCAGTCTCAGCAGGCCAACACAGTAACCATGGCAATGCCTGCTGCTGCCACGCCCTCGGCTTCGAAGCCTGCACACTTCCTGTCTGAGATTTCGCCAACTTCTGTCGCTATTACGACATCTAACCAATCAGCAACTGCCTCAAAATCAAGACAGGAAGCCCTTTGTGCCCAGGTCACTTCCACGATGTCCCAGAGTCAGAAGGCTGTGCTTCTCACCTCTCCCACGCAGCAGTATATCGCCACTGAGATCCAGAAGACCAATGGTCCAAGCAGTTCACCACAATACATTATCGTGACTGTCACAGGTGAGAAACCCAGGGATTGATAGAAAACACACACAAACTCACAGGCATTCACACACACACACACACACACAGAAAAGGGGGGAAATATGCACACAAACAGGAGAACTTGAATAGTCACACGTGTGGAGATGATATGTGTTGCACATGTCATCTCCACAGTCTGTTAGGGCTAACAAAGCAACAGGTTCTACTCTTCACTGATAGACCGGTTTCCATGGGTGGGTAGCTTACTCTCAGAACACTGCAACTATTCTCGCTACTCCCACTCCTTACCCGTGTGCACAAAGCCATTTAGAAGAAGGGTAAGACATTTTAGTTTGTTTGAAGTAGTACGGCTTTTAGTTTTTTAATGCATATAAAGTGCAGGAAAGATTTGCTCTAACATCTGATCGGTTGTCTGGTTCTGACAACACTACCATTAAGATGGATGGATAGATCATCGCGGATGTTATAGAATTTACTACTCGACTTTCGTCTGTGTCATCGTTGGGAAGTGAATGTATTCTGAGCCAAAATAGCCTAATGGACCTGGTTGCTAGGAGGCAGAGCAACTAATGAGGTCCAGCAGGGAGAAGCACAGTGCACACGCATGTTTCTTCTGCTGAGGATGTGATGAGGAGCTGGTAGTGTGTGTCTTAAGGTGGATAGGTTTTCCATGTATAAATAGCCTGGATATAGACAATTAAATGTATCACTTGAACAACAAATATGTTACGGCATGAACAAGCCCCTTATTTATGCAGTAATACATTTGATACGTTTATAGTTTCTATGAAGTTTTGCTGTAGCCAACATGCCACCCACGTTTGTGTCTTTCAATGCTTAGTAAGTCATTCATTGGATTTTACTAATTACACTAATTTTTGCCCATTGATTAGTGCTATTTGTCAGCATGTCATGAAATGGTGGACATGAATGTGATTTGGCCCTGTGCTCATATTCTGAATGTTTATTTTGGGCTGGTCTATTCATGGATCTTTTTTTCCAGGCTAGTATGAAGTAACACTGATGCACTCTCACCCAGAGAGAGAGAGAGAGAGAGCGATGACGTGTGTGTGTCTATGTGTGTGTTGTGTGTGAGAGGGACCTGGTTTGCAAATGTAATGGCAGTGAATTTGACTGTATGACGTAAGACAATTCGGGGCTAGAAATATTAACTCCAACAGCAAACTAAGGGCTTAAAGGATTTGGTTGGTTTGCTTAGACCCCAGGTTAATTGCTGACCATTTCTATGTCGAGATGTAAATCAGCCCCACATGTTTTTTTATCTCACCCCCTCTCAGGGTGTGTTCCAAAATTGGGCAATTGGCAGCCATTAATCTCGTTCGACAATGCTATAGACAAACTTCTGGGGGGAGACTGCGCAGTGCCTGTTCCAGAAACAAGGGGTGAAGTTAGCAGGGTTTCCTGTTTATTATTAAGATATTCATCTGGACTCTAAGAGAAACTCATTCGAGTGTGACAAGATGGAGGTTTCAGAAGGCAATTTTAACAAATGTATTTCTACAGTGACCAGTCTACTACAGAGGTTGGATGTTAAACCTTGACAGACACTTTGTAAAAGGACGTTGGTGTCCGGACAAGATGTTTTAGATTGTTTTCCCACCAGCTACAGGAAAAGTTTTTGTGTGCGCTTCAGATGCCACAATTTTAATTAAACCTCCAATACGATCAGCTGCAGAACCACTATGGTGATAGCGCTGTTGAAAAGTCTTGCAATCAGTGCACACCGCCTTGGCATCGTCGCTTATGCCAACAGGTCCCATTAACTATTCTAAAGCGAGTGTGTAGCCATGACAGCAAAATTGACAGACATATAAACTTTTTGACTAGTCCCTTCAAATCGATGGTCAGCCATAGCACGTTTGTTGTGGTTCCGCCGGTCAGGTTGTTTCAAGTCCAGCAAACGCGCTCCTACTGATCCTTGCTCCCAGGAACATGATTGGTCGAAACAAATTAGAAGCGAAAGAAAGTGAAATGCCCCTTTCACACAGATTTGAGCTTGTCTGCCATCAGTCTTTAAATGTTAATCTAAAGTCTGATTTGTTGACTAGCGAGCCATTGACATCCATTCGATTCCAAAAAAGTGTTTAGCAGCTCCCATAGCTCTATCTTTGTTTTGCCCAACACAAGTAAGCGCATACGAACTGCCCTGGCTAGGTATTTTTCTCAGATTGTGCTTGCAAACAAACAAATCCACAAGTTTAGATTCTGTTTACACACCACTGCGCATTCTCAAAGACTTAAAGACTGAGGCGTGTACTTAGAATTCTTAGCGAGGATAGTGGCTGCGTTTTAAGGCATTGTGAGAATTCAGAATTCTCTGTGCAGAACAACATTTCAATAAGTCGTGAAAGTAAGTTAAGGAGGGGATGTTGTTTAACTGATTGGAACGCAGCCTAATCATTGACTTCTAAATAAAAATGACGAGCTCCGTTCCCGGTTGTATGAATGTACAGAGAACGAAAATGTCCACTAAACACAAATGTCACCTTTTCCCCACTAAGCCAGTCCATTGCAACTGGTGGCTTGTAGCAGTAAAAAATGCACAGTTTGATCCAAAATTCACAACCGTTCTCATGACCAGGACAATTAATATTCAAGAATTCTAGCTTCGCGCCTCAGTCTCCGAGTCTGCAAGCATGCATGGTGGTGTGTTAACACAGAATCAAAATTTGTGGGTTTGTTTGTGGCTTATTTACATCTTGACATAGACAATGTCAACAATTAACCTGGGGTCACAGCAAACTGGCCAAATTCTGTAAACCATAGCAGGTCTATTTTTTTGTTGACCTGCAACACAGCATTTTTGAAATGCTCTATCAAATCAATCAGTGCAAGTGGAACAAGAGGGTTTATCTTATTCAACAGTAATCTAACATCTCAAATGCATCAAGATTACCTAGAAGTAAAACGAGCGAGTTATCAGTGATCGGAAGGGAACTTCCTGATACTGGCTTTCTTTCTAAGAATCAATGTTTACCGTAAAGAACATCACCAATTCTGCTGACGACGATGGTGGCATTACAGTAACATGTCATGACAAATCTGTGTTTGAGCACAGACATTCAGTGCCTGTCTTTTATTTTCCAATATGAATAAATGCATGTATAAACAGGAGTTGGTCACTGCCATGTGCTTGCACTGGACTAATCAGTTTGACCAATACCACAAACAACCCAGTTCTACCATTTGGTTGTTGATGTTACTTTCAGCGACATCTTTGTCAGTAAAGGAACGATCAGAGGCCATATGCTGAATAAATAATGATTGCATAAGATGATGCATGGACACTGGGCGACCAGGGAAAGGTGCTGCAAGCATCAAGAGGAAATGGGTAGAAAGAGTTGAGTTCTCTCTTCCTCTGCCATTGTTGGAACATAGTCTCTCTCACCTGGCCCCACCATCCTCCTCCCATCATCATCATCATCATTATTGTTATTATCATCCCCTCCCCCCTGTCTTTTATGCCTTATCTCTCACTTCTGCCTCTCATTTGATCTGTGTGTTTACCTAATGGAGGGATCACTCCATCCATTTGGGGAGATTAGCTGTCCAAGGCCCCTCGCGCTGACCACAGGATATAAGGGAAGCGTTGAGAGTCAGGATGCACTTCTTGAAAATTTACCCCCCGTTTTTCTTTCTGGCATACTTAGAAAATATAAATATTTTTTACAATGTTCTTTAATGGTCTTTATTGTGATTTGGACAGCGTATACCGTAAGTACGCGGTAGCTAGCTGTTTAGGAATATTTTTTGATTACTGTGGATTCATTGTGTGTTTTTTCTTTGTCTTCTGTTTGACTCCAGAGGGTTCCGTCCAATCCAACGACAGTTTGTCAGACTCAAGCCCACCTGCTGGGGTTCCCACTCAGGTGGTCCAACAGGTGCAGACTACGTCACAGGTAAAAAAAACAACTAAAACACACATTAACTGACATTTCTGTGGCTGACAGTGTAGCAAATGTTTTTATTATTAATTAACTTATTAACTTATGCTGCGATTCCCTTTTGTCTCCAGCAGAGGTCAGTGTTGCAGGCGGTGGCACAAAACGCTAAGAGGAGTGCACCTACAGCTCACATCAACAGCATACCGACTGTTCAAATTAACCAAGAGGTAAAAACCAAAAATCCCTCTGCTGGCTGTTTCTGTAATTTGGAGAAAACTCTGCACACAGCAGCGCATTTGAAAAATGCTCTTACTCTTACATGCATTACTAAGAGGCTAATACAAGAAGTTTAATAGCACTATGGAGTGATGACTTTGGTGTACAATTTGTCAGTTCAGACCAGGTTTGAATACTTCTATTCAAGGACTTAATGTCTGTTGTGCTCTGTGTTCAGGTGGATCCTGTGTACTCTGGCCAGGTCCACTATGTGGATGCAGCTGGGGACTCCAGCTACACCTCCACCACTACTGTGTGAGTAGACCCCTGCCTAGCTCGGGAGCCCACCTCAACCCCAAACTCAATTCCTACGTGCTCGAACCAAGGCTTCACCGATTACATATGTCTGCACTGTGGAATTATCATGTCCCGCACACTCAAAATAAAGCTCTCTCTCTCGCGCTCTCTCTGTAGACGGGCAAGCGGCTACCCTTACTCGCCCCTCTACTCCCAGACGCCCCCCACCTCCTCCTCCTACTACGATGCCCCACCCTCCTCTGAGTCCGACGTCTCGGAATCCGTGGGCGCGCAGCCCGTCTCTGTTGCCATGGGGACCGGAGGTGGAGGCTACCTCCTTCAGGGAAACTACGTGCTGGCCGGCGGAGGAGGAGGAATAGGCGGAGGACAGGGATACGGCAACCCAAACTCACGCGCGCCTCCAGCCACGGTGAGTGTGCATGCATAGTTTTGGGTTCAAACCCAGCCCTTGTGCACGCAGTGTACCTGTAGGCATACTCGAGGCAAAGCAAGATGAACCCATACCGGCCCCTCAATATCAAAAGAACAACCTCTGCTAAAAATATAAGTTGTGAAAATAGGATGAGGGTGATGATGGAGAATGAAAGGCTGGTGGTGCCGCCCCTCCCCCAGGTGCAGTGGCTGTGTGAGAACTACGAGGGGGCGGAGGGCGTGAGCCTGCCCCGCTGCACCCTCTACTGCCACTACCTGCTGCACTGCCAGGAGCACAAGCTGGAGCCCGTCAACGCCGCCTCCTTCGGCAAGCTCATCCGCTCCGTCTTCATGGGCCTGCGCACGCGGAGGCTGGGCACCAGGTCAAACAAACAAACATCAAACATGCAACCGACACGAGTGGTAGGGTGAATACAAGGTGAATGAGTGTCTGGGTGTGCCGATGACTGACGGATGGTCTGTGTGTGTGTGTGTGTGTGTGTGTGTGGGTGTGTGTGTACGTGGTGCTTTCCAGGGGGAACTCTAAGTACCACTACTACGGCCTGCGTATCAAGTCAGGCTCCCCGCTGCTGCGGCTGATGGACGAGCAGCAGCACCTGGCCATGAGGCAGCAGCCCTTCGCCCAGAAGCACAGGTAGGAAGGCCCCTGGCCCACCCCCTCCAGCTCCATGCATGCTGTTACCTCATACTGATCGATGGCTGCTCTCTGGTCCAATAGGACAAAGCCAGTGCAGAAAGCAGAGGGCTTCACCAATGGGCTGTCAGGAGGGGCAGGTCAGTTGCAGACAGCGGGCCTCTGTGACATCTCCTCCCAGGTGCAACAGTATCAACA
>OOFG01072298.1:0-16191 GCA_900323295.1 Molva molva
CACACACACACACACACCCACACACACACACACACACACACACACACACACACACACACACACACACACACACACACACAGTGTGGATCAGTCATAATTACAATGGCTGTCGGACAGTCCCCTCTGAGATTAAAAAGGTCTTGGGGACCAATTATCAATTTCCTTGCTCACCTTCAGCAAAGGGCAGCATGCAGACGACCAGGGACGGAGAGACAGACCTCTGCTGTCAGATCCTGCCTGACAACTAGCCGGCTAACATTGATGCACTGCTGATGAATTCTTTAATATATATATATAGGCTCAACCAGAGTTGAGCCTTTTTTAAATTATTATTACAATGCTTCTAGGATTCTGTGCCACCTCTATGCAGTGTAATGAACCATGAGACTACAGGTTTGGGAATTGTATCTGAGGATGACATAGAGGGCTGCTCCTGTCTTACTGCATTGTGTACCAAAACCCAAACGGTGCAAAGTTATGACTCACGGAGGAAAGTACCGTGGTGGTGTTGGCAACGGTGGGACTTTTTTTCTTACAGATTGAACAAATTTGAAAAGTTCCCCATAAATCACTTGCTGCTCAATATAAGATATATGTACTTGTCCTTCGCTCAACAATATTAGAACCCATTCTTTGTGCTCACCCTGTAAACTGTGGGCTACAACAATGAAATAACCACTTCACTGCATTGTGTGGTGGCGTTCTTTATTGTGATACCTGCAGGTATCAGCCCCACCCACTCCTCCAAGTACGATGTTCTTCCTTCACGATAAATGATGACATTTTAGAATTGGGATGCAATTGTTTGGCAATCCCTATGGCGCTGTTCTGTGTCTGTCACCTAAATAGTGAGCAATGCGCAGGTGAGAGCAACCCTAGGCTGCGGCCGGCCTGGGCTGTTGAATTGCTTTGACTGCTGGAGGACTTTCTTACCTCTGTATTTGATGCGTTTCCTTCATGTCCCAGGGGTGGTCCCATTTTGTTTCAACATTTATGTTGCGCTGTAGGACAGGTCAGAGTGTAAGGTTGCAGAAGGAGGTAGAGTTTAAACACAACTGAATATGATAAAGGTTATCTATTTTTATGTAATCATTTTGTCATTTTGTGATCCGTACAAAATCGGACAACCGCTAGGACTGGCGGTATATTCTGCTCGGTTATGGACTTATGCCCCATACATTTGCATACACCAATGGCAATCCTTTTAGCCATAATGATTGGTCTGAGTCAGCATATCCATGGTTCTTTGTTACAGGCCATGTTGCAGAAAGACATCAATCTGAGCACACAATAACTGCAGCCAAGTCCGCTCAACCACAAACTCAGTGACACGTGAGAGATGGTGTTTGTTTTATCAAATTTGGTGCAATGGAATGAGAAACGAGGGGAGGCGGTGGGGTGCGCTAGCTGTGTTATTTCAATCGAGGAGAGACCAATTTGAGCGATTAACAGAAGCCATTAGGATTCAGGGTCTTGGAAATTGCTCTCCACCACAGTGTGTCATCTTCCAGGGTTAGTGGACTGTGGTTTATTAAAACTCCAAGGAAATTAGAAAGCCAACGTGGTCTAGATGCAGGGGGTTGGAGGTGGGTTCAGCAATGCAAACAGGAAAAAAGACAATAAAGATTGATTGGAAATCAATGGCCTTTAAATAGTCAGCGAACCAATTGGCTACCAAGGAAAGTAATAGGAATCTGAGTGGATAGGTTGACGATGACGCTCACAAGTAAGGATCTTTCTGTGTGTTACAAACACATGCTTGTGCGAGGTAGGGCTGCAGCATCTTGGCTCCCAGGATTCATCTTACAGCAGAGAGAGCCAGGTCACACTATCGACACTCCATTATAACTCTATAGAGGTGCCACTGCCGACCTGTCGCCTAATCATCCACTAATTCTAAAGTCGGAACGTTGTATGCCGGAAAACACGACTTCCAGACACTGTTCAATTGCCTGCTTGGCCAAGAGGTACTGCTTGATTGCCTATTTTATAGTATGGCATAGTATAGTATAGTATGGAGGTACAACATAACTGTATAATTGTCCTATTATAGTATTACACCAAAAATGTACATCACGTCCTGTACATCAGGTCCTTTGGCCAACTAATTTTAAAAATAATGTTAGAATGACAAGAGGGGCAATATTTGTGTATATTGGAAAATTATGTTGCAGAGAATTCAGTTTGTATTCATTTGTATTTGCCCAGGCAATTGTTTTGTTGGATATTGCTTTTGAAAACACTGACACGTACAGATTGAGGCTGGGGTACACGGAAAACAAAAACACAATTGCCAGCTTGTGTCGACAAGAGTAAATTAACCTCAGTCTTCCCCAGTCGTCGAGTGGGTCCTCCAAATCATCCAATATTTTATTCTGCCAGGTATCGCTGGACTATCACAGTGACAAACACACTGTTTTCTTGGACTGTGATACAATGTTGTCCAGATAAGTCCACACTGTTAGTAACATGATAGATGTGCACAGATATGGTAAGTGATTGTCATCATTAAACACAAAACAAAACCAAGACAAGAATAAGAAAACAATCTGCTTGGCTTACCTGGTCAGCAGCTTTGTGACGTTTTTGTGATCTTTTGTGGCCTCATTGCATCTTTTGCTTTTGTAGGACTTTTGTTTTATATGGCTGAGTATAAGGTACAATGTATCAAGGTCTCTCACTGTAAACCTCATGGGATGTCCTCCTTTTTCCACTACCACTCCAGCTGATGTGTTTGGCATTTCAACATTTCAAGGTATATTCAACCCTTTTTTGTTTTAATGGAGCCGGTAATTGTCTTCTCCTTGTCTACCCTCTAAAGTGGCATAATTTAATGGGGAACCAATGTTGGTGAATTTGTCATTGTCGTCAATGGGGGGAGATGTCAGTTTGAAAGCTAGCTTACTGTATGCATGTCCTAGTGTGATTACACTTCTTCTTACAGATGTACGCCTCTTCATTGTCAACATGTGGGAACTTTCAAAATATACAGAAGAGCAAATGATAGCACATTCACAGCAGCGGTGACCCGAACGAAAATATAGCATCATCAGAAAATGTTTTAAGAGGTAGAGAACATACCTAAGCAGTTTCGGTGGCGCTTCTAAAATATCTCAGCAGCTTCTTCGCCTTGGCCTCTATGTAGTCTGGTCAATAGCCTATTCTTTGTAACCAACTTCAATCTATGTGCAAATTACCCAGGTCCCAGCCACACAGGCGATCAAATTAGGTGCACCGTCCGATACAAGGTGTGTACCTTTATTTGCTATCCCCCATCTACCAAAATAAGTTTCTAAAGTTGCTATCTTCAGGGGAGATAAGTTTAGTACCCTTCCTTAAAGGGCCATTTAGTTTACGATAGTTGCCACCAATGATCAATGATGCAGAGGAGAATCTCTCCGTGATCCAATTACACAGATTATCTTGGAAAGATTTTTCAATTTCAACAAAATTTAAAAATCTTTCCAACCAACCAATCCTCCGATTGAACCCCTCAATGTGTTACATCGGTGGACTACCCCTTTAAATATCTGACGAGTGACGTCAGAAAAACACATGCCATGTCATATCCCAAGTACTCAGCACAACCAACTTCTACTACTTCACTTTGGTCTTTCCCCCTTCCCATAGGCTTTACAATCAGAAAGAAAAAAAACTTGTTTAATTTTCACAAATGTAAAATCGAAGCGTTCCTTTATCCAAACGGTTTGTCTTTCCAGCTACACTAATCTGTTTTTATTTGCCTAAGGGTTATTTTCCATAGTGATATGATCACAAACATTGATTGGTTTCGGAATTTTCAGGTCACACATCCATTTAAACAATGGATTAAAAAAACACTTTTATAATAATTGAATTTGTTTTGGTTGAACTGGCAGTATATTTCGGCTGAACTAAATGCCGGCCTAGGAAGGATGAAATAGAGGCATTCTCTCGTGAACTTTTAGAGCAGCTCAGAGTAAGGGTTCTCCTTTGTCTTCCAAGCGTTATTCAATTGGTGACAATTTGTCATTGTAACAATACATGTAATTGGAGCAAGAAAGGGCAGATATCTCCACCTATACAATTGTGGGCATTTAAGACACCCGAGGCTTGCTGATATATTCATGCATGTCATGGAGCATAACTTCATACACCCTGAGTGGGGGGTCCTTGAGCGCCACCCACTGGTGTAAAGTGGCCCTACACTGTACAGTCTAACTCTTAAACGACAGAGCTGATAGACAGAGCTGTTGGAGGTTTGAGGTAAGGGAGTACATCGAAGGTAAGCAATATAGGCCATGTCTACATGACTCCCAGTACTTTGACATCACTTAGAGAACCCAGTGACCTGTTTAAACAGAAGCCCAAGAGCTAACTGAGAAAGAAGAGTCAAAGGAAGACACCAGTAGAGAGTGAGTGAGCAAGGGAGAGTGACCATGGCACACAAGTTTAAATCAATTGATGAGGGCTTTTGTGCAAACAATCAGGGCAAGCTATGTCAATAGTGGGTGGAAAGGAATGGACACTTTGAGCTGGATCCATCCCCTGCCTTGGTGTACAACAACTAACCCGGGGTTGAGGTTAGGTTGAGGCGTGAACTTCAAATAACAACAAGTGTGGCTAGCTTGTGATTACTCTTCCTCAGAAACCTTACATCAACCAACTCCCGCCATCTTTACCAAGACCCGTCTCCTAATTCTCCCAGCAAAAATGCCACTATCGTAAACACCTCCAAAATATATTTCTGTTTGTATATATATATATATATATATATATATATATATAATAATATAATGAACGGATAATGAATATATATATATATAGTCACGTTTATATTCTTTATCCAATGGGTGACGAGGTCTTCATGTTTTCAACTCACTGGCTGCACTGAGAAAACCTTGAAACCCGAATGCTGGGGTTGAATTGTGATTGTTAATGAAGCGTCAAAGACCAGTGAATGAGAAGTAGCCTCCAGTGTGTACACATTATAAGTAGATGAGACAAGAACCAGACATTGCACCCTTGAGTGACACTTGACTTAACTTTCCTATCAAAGGAAATCATGCGTGGGCAATAATATCATTATTTTTCTTTCATGCACATGTCATAGTACATTTTTGTTAATGAATGCCATCAACAGATTTTAATGAGAAAACGTGATCACTGCTTCTACAAATTCAGCCAATTTTATGACTCCCTCGATTCCTGAAATTGGTCAAATGTATGTTGTGTGTTATCACACTTTGAATCCAGCCAGAAAATAAACCACTTTTTAAAACCTAACCCCATCTAGTGTCCAGCTATAAGAAACAATCACCCTGAAATTCAAATGTACACTAAAATAAAAACCTTTTATGATGCACCTATCCCAGTGTCAAACATATTTTAGTTGTGACTACACAACACAAGGTCAGTGAGTACAGCACTTTCTCAGAGAACAATGGAAGTGAACGCAGATCCCAAAACTGCTTCAAATGCTGATTCATTTTCTCTTGTTCTGTTGCCAAATGACTGCACAATGAGACCCTGATCAGCATTTCCAACAAAAGTAGTCTTCCTTGAAATCAATGCTGCTTAAAGGGCAAGTAAACCCCAAAAATGTTTCTCTCTTATGCGTGAGTATGAATTATATGAGCGTAAAGATATTCAACTCTGTCCCTGTCTTATGATGTAAGACCACGTTTGAATAGGTAGATCAGGTAGCTAGGGACTAGGGATTAATGCTGTTTTTATTTGGGAATTATTCAAACACAGCCCTAGCTCTTGCTCTACCCCCGTGTCAGATGGTGACACGTTGGGAAAAGCAAGGCACTGTAAAGCGAAAGCAAAGCGCTGCATCCCCATGTTCTCCGTCCAACTCTGCTGTACAAATCGCATGTTTTTTTTTTTGCACACTGCGCAGTTTTTAGAGATTAGCAGCGAGTCGTGTGCATCACCCAGCGAGTGTCGCTCCTCGCTCTCTGATTGTGAGTGACGCACGGCCTGATGTCAGTTCATCTTCACCCTTGGATAAACCCCTCAGGTGAGTCTACTCTTAATCACCGGATGCAAATCATGCAATTAACGTTCTCTACTTTAGATTACATCAAAGGCGCCGTCATACTTTCGGGGGGGCAAGTAATTGGCACAGGAAGACAAACACGACAAAGTGTTAGCGATACATGCTGTGTGACCCGGGTATCGTTTATCAAACTGCACACAGTGGTTCATCATTAAATTCACTCCCGGAGATTGTTTTATGGTATACACATGCACACTAGGTTCCAATGGACGTTGAGGTATAAAAGAGAGCTGTATCTACCTCTTTAAAGTTGCTAGTGAACTGTTTTAACGACATAATTTATACAGTTTAATACAGCTATGCTAGTGATGATAATCCCTCTGTGGTAACGAGTCATTATTATGCTTAGGTTTACTTTTTATTTTGTAAGCCCTTGATAAAACCCTACTTATTATAGCCAGTTTGTATTGTTGTGAGTGTCTTAAGCCCTTAAGGAGTGAAACAAAGTGTGAAACAAGGTGTTGCTCTTCACTCATTTCCCCATACAATGTATTGCTGTGTGCTTGTCGCTCCTTGTGATAATAGTTTGTATCATGATCCCTGTAGACTGTGTTTGTTAATATCCTTCTGATAGATAGATATTATCACTGCCAGACTGTACCGTTTCATACACAACAATTCTCTTTGAGAAATGCATTTTGTACTGAATATGAACCATTTCTCATCCACTACATTCTGAATAACCAGTACAATTCCTCGGCTGGCGTCATGTGACCTGCTATCGGTATTGTGTTCTGAAATGCTGCCCTGCCCTGAAATGCTTCCACTGTACTGAGCAGTAGTTTGGCAACTTCCTACACGCACTAATCAGGGCATTATCCACCGACAACCCTTAGAATCTAGACAGGGAAAGAATAATCACCCGTTATAGGGTGGATAATACTGTGGCCTGGTTAACAGAGTGGTACATTACAAACGACCTGTTCATCCACTTAAACACGTGATTGAGTACATAGGTGAACTCTCTTTTTCTTGACTATTTCTACATTGCTAAATAAAATAATTGAGCGAATCGCTTATCGCTGGCCAGCAGAGCTTCTGGCTGTGTTGGATTAATACTGCCGTTCCTCTGCTCTCTAAAGTTCCCACTTCAGCACAAAATGAATACCACAGGAGGCAGCGGAGGAGCTGATGCAGAGGGTTGTAAAATCCTACTACAGAGGGGAGAAGTGCTTCGGGGGGGGGAGGGTGAGGGGTTGGCAGGGGCAAAACAGGTTAGAAGGATGGTTGGCGCTGAAACTCAGTTTGATCAGGGTTCACAACCCAAAGCTTCTACTGGGATCCAAGATAGAAGAGATACAAGTCTTCAGGCCTTCCCCTGACCCCAGCCTGCTACTAGTTAATCTAGTTGAGGATTGAACTTGCGCGCAACAGACACACACACACAAAATTGTGTTAGGGTGTTTGATTCCCAGCCAAAATGTTCTGGGTTCCAACCCAAATGTCCGCAGTCTATATGTAGCAATCCTCAAGCAAGAGGGCTACCCACTCCCTGCTCCTTAATGACATGTATCTAAAATAAAAAAGAATTTGATAGCATTTAATGACCTAATCAATTCATGTATGCCATCTCAACTGAAGGTGACTTCCTGGGTGACCATGATGAAGCTGTTCAGGCTCGTCAATACATAATGTTGTTGAGAACGTCCGTTTGTCCTTGTTAAATGTACGTCACCCTTGTGCTGCAAACATAATCATGGGTGATTAGAATGGCAACGGTGCAGCATGCGTGGACCGGCTCCCCTGCTGTCTGGAGAGGACAGTCTTTAGATTACTGTGGCTTTAAATGTTAAATATAAATATAAATCTATAATGTATAAAAAAGACATTATAGAAGGGACTAAGCAATAGCCTTGTTTGTGTGAAGTTTACTCCAAATACGTTTTTTATGACACTATTCAACAATTTTGCACAGCCCATTTGAAAATGGAAAGAGAAGAAATGTCAAAGAATGTCAAAAAAGATTGCCTGACACTTTCAACGTGACCCGTGCTTGTCCATAATTGTTATGGTACCCCCGACCACGGCCCCCCCACTGAGCATCATGCGTTTGCCTTTCCCCCATGCTACCATGGGGGAAAGGCAAACGCAAATCTACAACTTGGAGTTTTTAATCAATGACAAACACTCGTGGAGATGTATTTTACTTGTTCTTACTTTATCTTATTCATGCATCATTTTCAATAATTTTAAATGTATTATGTTCTCATTATGTATAATTCTTGTTTCATGTATTTTTGTTAAGCATTCTGAACAACATTTTATGCATGATTTGTGCTATATGAATAAAAACGTTATTATTATTATAATATATTTTTATTATGACCACAGGTCAGGTTCCCACCAAGGTCTCCACAGAGTGGACTGCCTCCTATTTGTTTAGAGCATTCAGAATACCTTACGGTTCATTTAAAACAAAAAAGAAAACATGATAAGGCAACGTGTACGTTTTGTTTCCAGACATGAGGAATTTCTGCGCAAGCAGCCAAGTGAAGTTCATGCTGATGTGATAATTTCTTTTTTTTCCAAGTTGTTTTTCAAGAAGCCACCTTCTTCTGCGTGAAAATACATTTATTTGTAGCGTTTCCAAAATAGCATACATTTAATTTAAATTGGTGATGTTCAAATTGAAATGTGCTCTAAAAACCTTGAGGTGTGTATACATTCATATATGTTTGTCCTTCTCATGGCTGTGTAACCTCCCTGGATCAGTTCGTTTTCTTCCCTGTCCTTGTAGGTGTATTGTATTTGTTTTCATTTGAAGCAGGGTGTGCTGTTTGATTAGTTGCACTCAAAACTGATTACGGCTTTTGTTATTTTGATTCATTTTTTTAAGTCACATTTGCTACTTCAGTTCATTTTACTGTTGTTCATTTACATTTACATTAAGTCATTTGGCAGACAGCTTTATCTAAAGTGACTTACAAGTGAAGCTGTGAACAAATCAAGCAAACAATCAAAATGGGAGCAGCTACAAAAAAACTGCAGTGCAAGCAAGTCTCTAAGAAAAACAACTGGACAGAGTGCAGATTGGCTAAAGGCATCAGAACACAACGTTATTCGAGTTGTTACTCTGGGATTATCTTTATTTTAAATGAAAGTAATTTCTACAATCTACCTTTGTCTTACCTTAACATCCCCTTTATGATAAAAAAATGTTCAGTGAACAATTCTTCTGCAATAATAGTACCAAATGTACATTAAAAGTCTTAATTAATTAAAAGGTTTAATGGGAATTAAACCCATTTTTAATAATGAATATAGATATACATTTATCACATTCATTAGTGTAATTGTTAACACACATCGTATTGTGTCATTGCAATAATTGTATGTGATTCACTTGTTGTAATTATAAAATAATTGTAGTCCTCCACCCAACAGGGCAGGTGCTAAACATTCATAAAGAATGACCTTTGTGTGGTTCAAGGGATCAATATACTATACTGTATAATGAATCAATAGTCCACGCCATGGCATGAAACCTTAAGTAAGCCACCTTCATTGAGAACTGCCACGATCGCTAAGCAAGCGTACAAACATTTATTCATTGATTATTTTCCTGCTGATGTTCATGCATGTCCAATCGTTAGCTTTGATATCAATGCAAATACAGGCCGGGCTTTACGTTAGCATAGGGCTCAGTTAGGCTGTCAGTCATGCGGGAGATCAGGGTTCAATTCCCCAGCAGCACAGTCCACTTGCAACATCGTACTTTTTTAAAAAAAATGTATTTTTGCATTTTTAATGCTTTATTATAGATTTAGATTTAGACAGAACGGTATAGGAGAGAGAGGGCAAGACATGCAGCAAAGGATCACAGGCAGGAATCGAACCCAGGTCTCTGCGGTAAGGACTGAGCCTTTTAAATGATACGTGCTCTACACGGTGAGCTACCATCTTACAATGTCTTACTTTTAATCCAAAATGTTTATCACGCGAACAGAATCCGACTGGTTCAATGTGATGACTGCGTTGTTTCCTAACAGGGTAAATGCATACAGTATAACCTGGTGCTTTTGACTATCTCAGCTTCTCAGAAGACATGCAAGGGGCCCCTGCATGTGCCTTCATGTAAAGAAAAAGAAACAAACGCAATAAAGAAATGTTCCGACCATCTCCTATTTTTTTCTGTCATTTTTTTTTGCAAATCCTTTCAAACTTTTTGTTTGCGGATATCAAATTGCTCGCTGTCCCCCAGGCAAGACAGTGGGTTAGGCTTTCAAACCTGGCAACCCGGGAATAGCACACAATCAAATGTGCCCGGAAAAACTATTCCCTTGAAGATCAGCACCTTAGGTCACTTTGATCCCCCTGCTCTTCCCCCCCTTGTCCTCTTCCCCTTGTCCTTTCAAGTTACCTTATCGCAGCGAGCGAGGGTGAGCGAGAGAGATAGAGCACGTGAGAGAGTGAGAGAGAGAGACAGAGACAGAGACAGAGACAGAGAAAGAGAGAGAGAGATGGAGAGAGAGAGAGATGGAAAGAGAGAGAGAGATGGAGAGAGAGAGAGAGAGAGATGGAAAGAGAGAGAGAGATGGAAAGAGAGAGAGAGAGATGGAGAGAGCGAGAGAAATCCCTGTGCACAACTGCTTGGACAGCACTTTTCCTGTTAATCCGTCCAACGTCGCTTATAGCGCCGGTGTGTGTTGTGGCAGACATCACCGTTACTCTTTCATAGGTCGCGCCGGTGGCTGGGGTGTGATCGCCATGCAAGGTGGCACCAACGTGGTTGGGATGTTTACATCTATAATTAAAGCCAAAAGGCCCGGGGAGCCATGCCTGCATGCCATTGGCCGGGCTGGTGCCCTTTAATAACACGTTTAATATCAGCTGTAGGTTTGTCCCTCACGGACGTATGTCCATGGTGGCGGTGCAGAGCCGAAGCAAGACTTCACAAAAGCCCTTCTTAGTGGGGCTGATTATGACAAAGTTGGAGTTAGTGTTCAAAGTTTCATCCCAGCGATATAAGAAAATAAAGTGCTACTTTTCAGACTAAGTACAAATAATAGAAAAGCGTGGCTATGGTGGACCTAATGTTGAGGCCGTAGCTATATCATTATGACGTACTGTGCGATGGGTGGAATTCATACTTAGCAATCGTTGATGATAAACTGGGATGAGGTTTGGTAATGAGCTTCAAACAAGCGGTGTGCCTGTGTTTACACGTTGTCAAACAAGCATTTCAGAGTCGGCAAACAATGAGTCACCGCAATCAATTTTTTAGAGAGGGATTTCCATTAAGCTGCGTTTCACAAATCACACTATCTTGTACACAAGTCACTGTCACCGTTTAAACACAGAATGACCGAGTCATTAGTCATACAGGATTTCAATTTCTGAACAACTGTCCTACGTTTTTTTATTTTTTGTTAGTTTTACAGTTAGGTCTGTAAAATGAATTGGTATATTATTTGGTTGATTGTATTACTATTTATATAATAGATGCCACTAGTTTTGCTCATATTCTATTTCACGTTCACATTGAGAAATGCAGATTATTTACTGTAAAAACGAATTTATACGAATACAAAAATAAATCCTCTTAATCCAAATGCATCATCTTCAAATGCAGAGTCATAAACAGCAAATCCATGCACTTAAACTTCACAATTGTAACCCTTATGACCAGGGGCGTGCTTAAGGTCAGCCATGGGGGGGCTTTTTCTTCTCGCTGAGGGTACAATAAGCGGGAGGGGAGCGTGATCAATGATAGCAATCATTAGCAGGAGTGGAGGCTGAGAAGGGTACGGGCGTATTGCGAAGGGATATGGAGGGCACAATAGCACACATAATAATAATAATGGACGGAGGTTTCACAGCCCATTCATAGCCACTGTGGTCATGAAAAGCACTTTACAGTTAATGCCAGCTTGCGTTCAAGGCAACGACCGCACTATCATGTGAATGTTAAGGGGTCTTTGCTCAAGGCCAGGTGGAGGTCAGGGAATCGAACCGGGAACAAATTATTAAAAGCAATAAAAAAATGAATTGAACTCAGCTAGCCATCAGCTGTCCTTCCATCTATTCATTTAAATGTTTACTATTTAACTATTATATTACTTATACTGGACTTGGGGTCCAGTATTTTGCTAGGGTTTTGGGAAATGCAGTGTTTACCATAGTCTGCTCTGTTTAGATGCGAGCACAACAAACACGCCATTCATCACAATCACTATTAAAAAGTTGGTCCGGCCCACCAGTGTCATCAAAAGCCAGTTATCGAGATAATTTCCTCATTACAAAACTGAAATACCCAACAGAAAACCCTACCCACACCATGCTTACATCTAACCAGCCCATCCCACGGCCCCTGTTACAGCAGGGACACCAAACAAGCTTGTTAGTGTGTGTATTTCATATCAAACACAACTGGCAGGTATGGTCAGCAGAGAGGTCAGAGGGATATCTTCATGAGTGTTCTGGGTGTAACTGCCCCACCCCCGCACCTCGGCTGACATTTTAGATACTGCAGACGCTTCCCTGTGTTGCTGTTGAGTCTGAGTCTGAGTCTTGAGTCTGAGTCGAGTCTGATCCGTGGCATCGCCCCTCTATGAGAGGATTGTCTCTGTTTTTGACGATGATGTTGTACTTTGGATTGCAGAGGTGGCCAGGGCTGAACACCTCAGAACAACAGCTATTTTAGGTGAGTGAGCAGCATTAAAAAACATTATGCAAGCTATAAGTTATACATAATTTAAATGAGCTCCAGTCAAAATGTTGTAAAAGAAAACACTCTGCTCCTCACCCCTCCCTTTCTCTACTCTAACCCCACCCAACCTCAAAAAAGCTAGGCTGGCTGAAAAAAAACGTAATTTACGGAGATGTCTCTAGGCTGCTGCAGAGTTGGAGTAACAAACCTAGACCCCTCTAGCCTTAAAGTTAGTGTCTACATGACACAATGTGTTTTAGAGCACATTTTACGTAAAATGCAACAACAAATGTTGCATATTGTGTGAGTCAGAATGTAAAAAGTAAGTGAAAATAGCCATAGCCTTTTCCATTTGGTCATTTCATTTTTTTTATATTTCTTTCACACCATCTCTTCGGTCATGGTTTATCAGAAACATTTGGGGATGCAACTGTGTCACAATTTGGCTACTTCAAAACGACCACTTCCTGAACGGGAAAAGAGAAGCACAGTGATAACTCAACCTTTCTATGCTTTGTTAAGGGCTCCCTCACTTTCACATCATCACGTCCACATCTCGCCGGGTTCTGTGCTTGTAAGCGATCAATGGTTCCTACCGGGGAGCATGAATTATCTGATATGACATGAAACACCATTTAAACCCACACTGATGTGTTTGGTGTATGCCTTGAGGGTCGATTTTTTTAAAATATTTAGCACAGCAGAAGATGATGAATGTTCTATGAGGGTGTGTTGTGAATCATGTCAAGGTGAAGGGGGGTTGGTGGGGCTGGCGGAATCATCAAATGAAAAATGACAGGTGGGCTCCTCTGAAAAAACAAAAACAAAAAAAAGGTTTGTTATCTACTTGGGGTGCACAGCGTCTTTTTAAATGGACTGTTTCCCAGCATTTGTTTGTAAATGACATCACGCCTGCAGCACAACAACAGCCTCATCTATCATGTAACCCGGGGTCTATGGTGGCGGATACAGACAAACTTCTTTACATCCCAGCAAAACATTGTCTATCTCTCTCAGCCAGAGCCCCTAACACACATAACGCATTATGACTCATTAAACCCATGGCGATTCAAATGCTTTGAACTATGACGCAAAATGTACCATCAGCAAAGAGAGTTTGGACACCGGTGGCCAAATGAAGTGCACACTCTGTATCATTTGGACCACTTATGTCAGTTCATTAGCCTTACGCTAACATTATCCATATGCCACAACTCTTCCAACATAAACACAAACAGACACACACACACACACACACACACAAATGAAACACCCTTCACATCTCCCCATTCACAATTTCATTGGTTGAAACTCAAGCAACAAAACGTATCATGAGGGAAAAAGCTAAATTGCCTCCATTTCAAATCCTGCCTGGTCTGTCTCTTATGTCATTTCTGGCAATATTCCTCCACTAATTTAGAACAGACACTTTTCTGTTTTAAATTAATTTAGTTCCATACAGTCAATCAATATTTTTTCAGTGAAGTAGTTATTAGGGTACACCTACCTGCTCCTTAAAAACAAGTATCTCACTTCATTCATTCAAGTCGCTATGGTTAAAAAGAGTATGCCCAATGATGACTATAAATACAACATACACCTAAGATATTTCTATGGAGTGCCACATCATTGCCAGTGGTGTCCATTGGCAGGGGTTGGGTATAGCAGCGGAGATGGGGCGCGATGGAAGCAGCTGTCCGAACCGGAGCTAGTGACCCGTCCGGGTTATGGAGCCGGATCTGCAGATGGGTACCTTTGATAGCCAACTCCCCATGGTCCTGAAGAGAGTGAGACATGTGAGGGAACACTCGCTCCATCAGGGCCACTTTAGTAGGGCTGTTCTGAAGACATCGTCCAAACACACTTGAAGACAAATGGCACACTGTGGGTGAGGCCCAACTTTGAAGAACAACAACGTTATACAACGGTTGGAAAGATATTAAGTATTCATTATTAAGTGAAGCATTAAGAACAGCACAGGCAAACAATGAGGCTTATATAATACCAATATAATAATTACATATTCACAGCAGAGTAATGGTTCCTTAGTGCCTACAGTCATTTCAATGTAGCCCTGACTTTAAAGGCCAATATAATTTACTACCTAGGTCCAACTAATAGACTACATTATTGAAACATGTTTGCATAATATTAATAATAGCCGTGTGTAGTTGCTGTAGCTACTATTCTTCAACCCAACGTGATAAGAAATCCCAATCCCAGTCGACTTGTTGGAGACATTCTACCTCATTTAAATCTCAAACGTTCAGAAATCCTTTAACACCTTTACGCTAGTATACTCAAACTCGATTTCTAAATAAAACATAATTCAATATGCATTTCCAATATCCCAATGCCCTATGTACAACTCCATTACCGCTCCATTACCTAACTTCCTGTCTGCAAACTAACAGATCCGTTATGACTTCTTCCTTCCAACGTGCCAGCTAAAGCCCAGACGTCTTTATCTGCAAGTAACCGTTTGAGTCGACACGGGAGTAATTGCGTTTAAGTTTTTGATAACCTTGTTCCCGTTTCTGTATGCATGGACCTCATTATTCCTTTTTGGTGTGTGAACTTATTTGTCAAAATAATTTGTATTGTCCCTAAGCTACATTTTGAGGGAGGTTAGTTCTGTGTAACGCTTTGCCATGGCAACGGGCTGACATTTAAACGCTTATCAGTCAAAACAACCCGTCATGAAAAAGCATAGTGCAGGCTATGAGAGCATCTTCAATTGTGGTGTAGCAACTATGGGAAACCAAACCACACATGGAAGAGGAGGCACTCCTATTGGACGGCCTTTTGGTAAAGTAATCTGATAAGCAGAATCTCCCTCCAGTGCTGACACCAGATGCTTTGACAGGCTTTAGATAGCTTGTCGTGCCAAGTATGAAGCTAGCTTAAGTAGCTAAATCGATGATTAAGCTGCTTAGGCTAATATCCAAGCTAATATCTACACCCCAAAATCACCATTTCTGTTCACCCATAACAATTACATTGTGCTTGGCCTCAATGCAGTGAATTGCTAACGTCTTGCATGCTGTTACCCCTTTGATAATACAACGTTTTATAACGGCCATTACAGGAAGCCACTGCTGGTATCAGATGGCACCACTGTCTACAAACTGCTCGCCTGAAATCACCTGAGGACAGGAAACATTTTCCTCCCCTTAATTACTGATTACATAGACAGAGTGTGAGAGCGCGTGCACACTGCATGTGTTTGTTTGTGTGTGTGTGTGTGTGTGCGTGCGTCTCAGGTATACAAACACACACACACACACACACACACACACACACACACACACACACCGAGAATTTTGGGTGCAAATGTGTGCACTCCTTGGGCCTTCATGGTCGTTTTGGCTGCGTAATTAGCAGATGCGACACTCTTGGATGCCTGTGATTCTTCTCAGTGACGCCGCTCTCTTACCTCGCTTGCTGCCCCAGAAGAGCCGCCCCCTTCTGGCTTCCTCCCAACAACGGCGCGGAGGGT
>OOFG01072304.1:0-10564 GCA_900323295.1 Molva molva
GTTTAATCGGTGTATGAAGTTTTAAATGTTAGGATAACACGCACTCACACGAGCGTGCGTGCGCACCCACGCACGCGCGCGCGCACACACAAACACACACACACACACACACACACACACACACACGTATGCATGCCCACACACACATGCGTGTACACACACACGTGTGTACACACACACAAACACACACCATTTGAAGAGCAGAAAAAAAGGAGGACAAATGACTCTTTATACCCACTGCTTTCACTGTCAATGATAACTTAATTTCAAGCTTTCAACTCCAAAAATTCCTCATAACGCTGTGCTCATTCTTTTTATGAATAATGACTCCAAATTGCATAAGCAGGTGTATTTTCTAAACTCTCCACTAGCACTGCATTGCGCTAAAACAAGTATATTGGCTCACCGCATTTCTTTAAAAACCAGAGGCAATGCTATGTTATGAGTTTGATGCAGGAGGCCTTGGAAGCTGTTTAAGAGCTCTAAACAGAGGTGTACTAGGACAAATGGACTAAAGAACAGTTCACATACTGTATATCTCTCTATCCCCCTGCAGACTCTATTCAGAGCTGCATTTTACTGTATATCTCTCTATCCCCTTGATGTCCCTGTTATGAGCTGTACTCTACTGTATATCTCTTGTTGTACTAAAGATATACTGTATTTTTAATTATAAGTCAACTAAATCCATCCACCTCGCTCTTCATACTACATCACCTGACTAACTAAAGCCTTTTAAGCAGAAAGCTTCTGGCAGAGGAGACCCCTGAAAGCAAACTTACCTTGTGTAAACCTCCTGTTCTTTCAGCATGTGCAATTGTGTATGCATGTGCATGCGTGCTTGCATACGTGTGTGTGTGTGTGTGTGCGTGTGTGTGTGCGTGTGTATGTGCATTACATTTATTACCACTGGGAGACCCTGGCTGACCAATGGCTGAACCACTCACAACGGGCCCTGAGCGGGTGACCTCTTTATGTGAACAAAGAATTCTCTCTTCTCTCTTCGAAGAGAGAAGGACAGGTGAGACACAGAGATACAAATCAAGCATTTTCACACAGACTGCATGGCTGCTTCAGTGACCTCATTTGATGAATTGGGATGGGCATGTTTTGAAAATGGCAGCCGTGTCTATATATATAGATAGATAGATAGATAGATAGATAGATAGATAGATAGATAGATAGATAGATATACACAGTATATAGACAGGAGCCACAACTTCAAAACACGCCTAGATATATCAGCATATGTTCATCTTAATTTCAACATGTGTCTTCACATAAGACATCTCACTAAATTAAATGATTTATTTTCTAATCATGTTTCTTTTATTTTGTTTTCAACTCCTGACTGAATATGTCTGAAACACTTTTAAACCACTTGTAAATCAATTGCTCTATATTGAGCAGAGGGGAGAAATAACAAAGTATAAATTATTTGTTACTACTTAAGTACAGAACACAAATAACTATTTTCTACTCCTTACATTTTCAAAACAGGGTCGTTACTTTAATTTTAATGCATTTGAGGGGAATAATCTATCATTCTTTTTTTTTTGCATCATTGGGCGCCTTCCCAACGTCAACACCTTCATCAACATCAATACGCATAGAAAAAACAATCCATTGGTGTATCCATCGGTGCGTATCACGCACAACAGACGTAACAAGATGGAAATGGCGTGGAAGACGGAGAGGAGAGGGAGACTTCACCGCGGAGACCTGGCGTCTATGGGAGAACTAGTAGCGAGGATGGATGAGAGTGAATCAGCAAACATTGCCAATGAAATTTCTAACAAAAGAGTTGAAGGCTTAATTAACCCACACTTCTGTAACCCAGAAGTGTGTTCTCGTTTTGATCGTTCTGTTGCTGACATTGAAAACTGATTAGCACATTGGAACGAAGTTAATGTTCATTATTCTCAGTATAATGTTTATTTTATTTGAAGTTAGAATGGTTTAACTTTAACAGTCTTCAAATTATATTAATATGATGTGAGGTTCAGTTAGCTTTGCACAGAAACAGCCGGTAGAAATGTGAGAGGGCTACCTTTTACTTTTATACTTTGAGTACATGTCAGAGCCTGTACTATTCCACTTTTACTTAAGTAAAGAGGTTGAATCAGTACTTTTACTTTTACCTGAGTCTTTTTTTACACAAGTATCTGTACTTCTACTTGAGTAAAGAATGTGTGTACTTTTGCCACCACTGATATTGAGGTTGTGTTAACCTCCATGCTACTCACCAGATAAATCCAGTTCTGTAGAGAGCTGAACATGCACTGTAATTGAATATGTTCTGTACGAGGAGGGACTGAGAAGTAGCTCCTTGATGATCCGATGCATAGTGAGTGCAAAATGCACTGACTGCATTAAAAAATGGAAACACACTCAGCAAGATGTAAGATTGGACACAGCAATTAGAACTTTATCATTAATCAATTATTTAAAGAACATAGCGCTATTAATTATTCACACAAGTGTTGTTGGCTGGGTCAATAGTGGACCATCACTGTTATGTTATATTTAATGTGTTTGGATGTTCAATGTGAATAGGGATAGGGATTGGTATTCAGAAAAACACATTTCAATTTCTGTTTTCTGAATACAAATGTTCCATTCCAAACAATTTTAACAAGAACGCAAAATGATAAACATGGTGTCAACATCAAGTGTGTAACCTGGTTATTAACCTTAAAGAATAAGGGGTTATTTTATGATTTTGTTTTTGTGTTATTTACATGCTAATGAACCAAGAACATGAATAATAAATGTAATGTTGAAATATCTGTAATTAAAAATACAAAATCATATTACACCACTAAACCACACCTTTCAAAAAAAGCTGTACTATTTCAAATAGGAATATTCTTAATGTATTAGTTATAGCATTGTTCCATTATCAACTTGTATCTTGTTTTCGTTCAGTGAAACTTATTTAGTTTTATTTTATTCAATCCAGATGGAAGTCTCCTTAGGGTACATGCCATCTCTCCCTGACAAGTTTTTCTCTTTGCCATACTTCACACCTTTCTTGACAATATCCATGTCAATTTTTCTTTTTCTCTCCACCCATTGCTAACCACTAACCTACATTTCTCTGACAACACAGTACTTTTGCTTTTTTCAACTCTTCCACTCTATGCTACTTATAAATTCTATTTTGTACATTATTTTTCTTTATTTTGTATGCAGAATTCATCCCAACTCCCATCCATAACAGCTGTCTGCCATGCGCTCAGCAGCAAGGACAAATTGCTAGTTGACTGAACTATGTGGCTATCTATCTGAGACCTTTTTAATCGTACCTACTGTAACTTTAAGTGTGATACCTGCATTATCCATACTATTGTTTGAGGTTACTGCATTGTTACATTATCCAATGTTAGCGAACTCTTATGTCTATTTAGCCCCTTCCCTGTATGCTATACATGCCTTTAACACACTTAAAACACACTGAAACTCTTAGACGCAGCGCAATCTCTGGTGAAACACTGCTTGTTACGGTTACTCTACTTGGCTGAAATTGTGTCAAGGGGTCTTACATGCGTGTAGAATGATAGGTGATCTGTTGAAGACTGTGTTAAACAAGGGATACGTTCCAACATCCTATAGCAACTAGTGGGAATATAGTGAACAAGCAGTAGGACGGAAGAAGACTGAAAAAAAGCTTTGGTACGCACCCGGTCAAAGGGTAAAAAGGTCCTGTTCATTTGTCATGTGTTGAAAGTTGTGTCTGTACCCTTAAGGGGTAAAGTATAGTATTGTCAGTATTGGATGTCATTTAATGACACCATGCTTTATAGGTGGATCATACTGCAGAGGAAAATAGATGCAGAAAATAAAACAGTTTAAACTGCAGCGAGCAGAGTTATCTGAAACTAATTGTCACAACCATAAACACTAACATGCCAAATGCCAATCAGTATGCGCAAATGTGATATTTAATGCATTAATGCGTATGCCCTTTCTAGCAAATTGCTGTCTTAAGTCACTGCTTGGAGCCTGAGGATTTCTTATTAAGGATTTGGCATACTGAGCTTGTTTAGTCAATAGAGATCCATTAGGTGAAGGCCAAAAGTACAGGTAGGAAACTGAACAGAGCCTGATTGCATTTACATAAGGACATGTATTTTCATCATATTAGTTGTTACAGGGACTTGTATTTTCCAGAAATTCTAAAAGCTCATTTGATTAATTAGATTTTATGGATCTTTTATTACTTTCTAAACAAAAAGTTATTTATCAATCTTAGAATAAATCAGGCTTTTATCAGGTTCCACTGTTAATCTGGCTACTATCACATAGCATTTCTAACAAAAATAGTTTTTGACAAAATTTAGAATAATGGCTTTATATGATCAAAGCATTAACTTATGCATTAAAGCATTAAAACAAATAAGACGGCAACTTGTTTTACCTCTGGATAAGCGGGAACATTACAGAATTGATCTTTCTGCCAACGGCATTAAGGCCAACTGGAACATCGAATCATATGATGATCCTAGACTTGATATGATCATCCTTTACACCAAAGGTTCTTCAATCAGCCATTTCAGGCATTTTACCAGGGGCCAAATTGCGTTTCCCCCTTTTAGGTCCTAGAGGATGAAAGTAATTACCAAAAAAAAACATGTTAACCGCTGTAAATTACAAGAATATATAAAGGCAGGCGACTGCGATTATACTAGCTTGTATTTATGTTTGTGTACACAACGCTATATCAACTGTTTAGTCTTTAATTTTGCCTGACAATCGATTTCAAACAAGGCATCTGGTCATATCAATATTCTACAAGTGTAGCCTGTTCTACCTGTAGCCTTTGAAACATTCAAAGCGTGGAATCGGTTTTGCATTTGCTACACATAAAGAAATCATCAAAGGGAAAGCCATACATATGGAAAACCTTTTAACCTTGTAGCTTTGCTATAGCTGTGGCTTTACGCTTCAAAGAAAATAGTCCATCAACGCCATAACCAAGATGGATCATTTCAATAGAGAAACCCCAGTTGTTGAATAAAACTGCTGGATAAGTCTACTGTAAATAATCATTTGTGCCTTTGTTAGCCATAGTCAAGCTCTCATATCCTCTCTACAACTTAGCTAGTGCAGTTGGGTTACACATGACAAAAAAATGTAAAATAAATAAAAAGGTTTCTGTAACGCAACCCGGATGTTTTATACAAGCAAAGCACAAAATCACTTGGACCCTCAACAAAATGGTTACCCATCTGAATATTTTTTTCAATCTTTTTAAAGGCCAGTGAGGTGATGAGCGAGATAAGGCGACAAAAGATGTACACAAACTTTATTAAAGATAGAGATCCGAATGAGCGTTGATTGCTGATAAAAGCATAAAAGCTCATGCACGCACAACCACACCAACGACCACACACGCACACATGATTGCAATAACTCAGCCACAGGCGGTATCATTTCAATCAAGTCTCTCTGGCAACTCTGTCCTGATTGGGTAGACGGCCTGCTAATCTCTGATAGGATCGTTTTAATAAAGTTGTCCCCCTAAATAACTCTGGGGACTTCGAAAACGTATTTGAAGATGCTCCAGCATTTGCTCTCCTCTTACATTTTTTGGAGTGGTAATGCTACTCATGGAAGACAATCATCTCTACCAGTGGAGTAGTATTTACCAGTATTTATTATTTTCCCAAATAATCTATTTAGGACTAGATTTGAAAAAGGCTGGCAGATAGAAAGCATGTTTTGTCATTCTCATCTCATTCTTTATAATGTAACCTTTTAAACGCATCAGATTCTCCCTTGACATTCAATCTTAATACTCCATAATTCATATTTTTTATTTTGTTATCCGCTAGAATGTGTTCCTCATTATAGCCGGTGTATTTCTTGGTTCATCTGCATGTCGTTTGCTGGGCAGTCTGGGAGGTAACAAATAAAAGTCTTTCCATATGATTTTTCTCAAGCAGCTCCTCTTTCTCTTTATTCTTCTACAGCAGAACACTATTTTGCTGTCTGTATGTTTCCACAATATTTATCCAATGACAATAATGACAATGAAACAATTGAGTGGGATGCAGTAGGGATCATCTATGATATATACATTTTTAAATAAAACAAAAAGTCATTAATATATATCTTTTGTTAAAATATATATTTTTTATAAAAATAAAATGTGCATAGCTGATTGCAGTGCCCCAATAATCCTGCAGCAGGGCCCTTGTTGGATGCATGTAGGGGAAACACTGTATGGTCAGCCAAGATCCTGCTCTCCAATCTAAATGACGGGAAGGGTTTTTTTCAATACCCAAAATGACCCATATTAACGTTTTGCTGGTTTACTGCCGGTTTGTCAAAGACACCAGCAATACGTCAAGTGACTGTGAGGTTCTGTATGCAAAAACAAAATGGATGGCATTCCTTTTATTCTCAGAGGAAAATGCAATAATTTAAGATAGTGTCAGCATTTAAATGTGTTTTGATAAAATGCGAGGGAGAAATGCATTTTATTTTCATAATCTTTGTTCAGTGAATGTAAATGATATTTAGTTTGTTAGTTTTCAATTTTAGCAACGTTTTCTTTGGTGGTTGCTGTGGACGCTTTTATTGCTGGAATCACGAAGCTTACATGTTGTTTGAATCGTTGTCTTTGCCTTGTGTAGTTATCTGAGCTGTTGTGTTATTTGTTATTTAATGGAGCTGCTTGGTCTTTCACTAAACCAAAGGTGTTGGAATGCCCAAGGATGACGTATTCGTTATTTTTCTTTGGATTTACGACAGAATAGGCCAACGTCATTTGTGGGGCAACCCGGACGTTGGCCATTGCTTCGCCGAAAAGTCCATTTGTTAGGTTAATTGTATATAAGATAATCACAACACATGAATACGCTTTTAAGGTTTTGAAGAGTAAATGCAATCAATAAAGAATAAGAGTTTCAAAAGACTACTAGAATGATCAACATGGAGGTCATACCTACAGGAAGTGATTGGCAGGTGACCTAAGGGTCTCGGACACTTGGGAGCGAGCTAGAGACCTCGGCTCCTTTTCGTACTATCTAACTATCTAAACAGCAGCGGAAACAGCTGATCAGTCATGTGAGCTCAATGTTCGCTACATCAGATCTTATTCGTCAAAGGTGTTTCCATCGCCCATTTAATTGGGAGCATGAACTATTTTTCCAAAAAGGCAAAAACCACCTCAGGCAAGCCTAAAAACCTCTTGGGGAAATTAAGGACATTTTTTCGAATTATGTGGTTTCCATCCACTTTTTGAATGTGATACTTGAAAATATGCATAAAAACAGGGTTGATGGAAACACGGCTAGTGACAAACGACCTATTCTGTCGTTTGGGTTGGAGATCTCGTTGGTGCGACAATTAGAGATTCAGAGGAACAGAAGATAACTCACAAGTCTTCCATCGCTTCCCTCTCCTGCCCTCCCTTCTGGGTTGTGAGCTGGCATCTGACCTCCCCTAGAAGAAAAAGCAACACAACAACACAGCACGGCTCATCATCATCATCATCTTCCCCATCATCATATCACTCCGCTCATTATGGAACTGATAGAGGACTGCCACAATATCACGAGTCAGATGATCAACAGTGGCGAAGCTGCATCGTCGTTTCTTAACGCAGCCAGGGTAGTTGGCTGGCGGCCTGCCCAGTCAAGGAGGACTAAAACGTTTCCACGTTGTTATCGCTACATCGTTTAACTCACTTAGAACCGTTACAAAGGCTTACATTAGTGGAGCCTCTTAATTTCAGATGCGGGCGAACAGTTAGCTGGCAGCTCGCCACTTTCAGAGAGAGTCTTAAAGGCAGGATTTACACGGTGCAAATGATCCTCTCTTTGCTCTCTTGACTCATTAAGGCTCATATCTGATGCCCTGTGTGGCCATAGGAATCTAAATCTATCCCTGTACGTGTTTCTTACTCGGTTAGTTAGAGGGGTTACAACGCACACACAGAGGGGTTACGCTCTAGCACCACTAGAGCGTCTTCCAGCATGGCTGACAGATTCATCGAGTGCAACAAGGCATTTTAATCATGAAGGGTTTTAAATCCCCTTATAAATCAGCTCAAAGCTGAAGTTGCAGATAAAAAATGTATGGGTGACACAATAAAATAATCTAATTCTAAAATATTGATATATTTGACAATGTTTACATTCTTTATTTTTGTATGCGGTACTGTCTTGGAATGACAGTGGTTTTAGTATTGTACGTGCTCAACTTAAAGTATTTGCCTTTAGCAGGACAAATTCAGGATCGCTCACGACAAGTAAACTCAAAAACAGTTGGAATTGGAATTGTGGTAAATCCCAACAGTCATCTGTTCCCAGGTGTAAATATGAAAACATGTTTATATATGCAGCGCTGGATGGTTGATTATGTGGACCATAGTTGGACCAGACTTAACAAAAAGGTTAACCAATGTAAATAGGGTTTTGATTGACAGGAGTCCTGTTAGTCACCCATGAGTGTTTGATACCACCAGCTGTGTGTGTTTGTGTGTGTATATGCATGCGTGTGTACTTGTGGGTGTGTGGTTAGGTGTGTGTGTGTACGCATTTGTGTGTATGTGTGTTTGTTCGTGTGGTTAGGAGTGTGTGTGTGTGTGTGTGTGTGTGTGTGTGTGTGTGTGTGTGTGTGTGTGTGTGTCCGACAGCATACTTGTATTTGTGTGACTCACTGACTGACACTGCTGTCGTGTAGTGTGAGGATGTGTACGCACAAATTGTACGTACTTGTACGGCGTTGTGTGTGTGTCTCTATTTCCTGTGTGTGATGGGTAACACACCCCGCAGCGCTGCTGATTCATCTCGGCTGATTGGCAAATTGAGAGCTGGGTACGGAGGCGGTCTCTGGGAATACACTGCCAGGGACAGGTTCAGCTCCTCTTCAGCACTTTTGTTATTATTATTATTAATATGCATTTGTGCTGCTTTCTTTTCTCAGAAGAGATAAGAGATGCTTGCATAAATGTTTGTGGTTGAGGATTTTGTTTGGCTGTGGAAATACGTGTGTGTGCGTGTGCGTGTGCGTGTGTGTAGATGAACATGTGCACACTCAATATTATATAAAATGCATTTTGTCACTAAATGTAAATATATTCATGCACAGAATAGATCATGGGACTCCCGTAGTTAAAAGTTTGGATACTGCCTTTAAAGTATCTTTAAAAGTCTATGGATTCTGCTATTGAAGCAGTTTAGAAAAATCCTGCTGAGCCTTAAAGTCAAACACAGAGCGCTACGTCACTTGCGGAATCGTTATCCACTTCGTGATTAGGTTAGGTGGAAGCAACCTCACCTTCTCTCTGAAAACGCCCCAGACGGAAGAAACCTCAGGTTGAGTTTTGAAGTGAAACGAACTAGAAATTCAGGATGATTATCAGGCTAGAAGAACACCCACTCCAAGTGTTCCCAAAGGTGGGGGAACTAAAAGGTGTCAGGGACTGACAGAGCTCTGGTAAAAGCAGCAGGGATTCAGACTAACAGGAGGAAGGAACAGGCACCCTGCCTTAACGCCACGTGTCTGCTCATGAATATGGCCCAATAAACGACCCTCACCGCGCGTGGATTGAACACAGGCCATCAAAATCTATTCAATTCAGTTCCCGCTCCTGCTCTGTACTATGTCCTTACTGCTTACTAAATAAAGAGGGGGGACCAGGGATGAGATGGATAGACTTGCACCACACGCGCAGGGGCCTATGGACTTACTGACGGAACAATGCGTGGGGATTTCAATTTTGCCGCAGCACACTCCGCAGGGCTCAGGTGCTTTGGGACTTGACCTGTCACTAACCAGCACACCGTCTCTTACCGCCTGCCAGGAAGCGCTGTGGTGAGACTACTTCCTCTCCCTCCCTCCCTGCGCTCTCCCCTTCTCTCTCTCCTCTCCTCTCGGCCCTCCCCTCCTCCCCTCTTCCCTTCCTCTCCCCTTACTCTCTCCTCTCGTCACCTCTTCTCTCCTTTCCTCGACCCTGTTCTCCCCCCTCCCTCCTCTCCTCTATCTCTTCTCCCCCCTCACCTCTCCTTTGGTTCAAAGGCTCATTCTCTTTTGGAGACTTAAGATGGGCTTTTTGTGTGTGCGTGCGTGCGTGCGTGCGTGCGCGCGCGCGCCTGGGCATGTGGGTTTTTAAATAGCTAGACGGACAGACAAAAATAAATGCCCACCCATTTGCACACCAGGGTACATTAAGCGTCAGGGGGCTAAGGTGTGCATAATATGTCTCCAACATATGTATGTGGGGGCGTGTGTTTGTCTATGTGGAGGAGTGCGCATTGCTACAACAAGTTCTGCGGTGTTGTGTGCTGCTGGGTTATGCTCCACTTTGGAGTGAGAGAGCTTGGTGACTTTAACACCAACATATGTCTTCAGCCTCACTCTCCCAGTGTGTGTGTGTGTGTGTCTCTGATACCACATGTTATCAGCCAGGCTCTTAAATATGAAAGTGTGTGTGTGTGTGTGTGTGTGTGTGTGTGTGTGTGTGTGTGTGTGTGTGTGTGTGTGTGTGTGTGTGTGTGTGTGTGTGTGTGTGTGTGTGTGAGAGAAAAGAGAGAGAGAGAGAGTGTTATGT
>OOFG01072308.1:0-10317 GCA_900323295.1 Molva molva
CACACAGGCCCTTCAAGTTATTTCTTTATTGTGTAAGAAAATGGCTGCCAAAATAGATTTTTGTAGTCTCCTCCATCCATTTTTTGAAAAATGTAGTATTTTATACACAGAAACGGAACATCGTAAAAAATGTGATGCACCATTATACAAGCCTCCCTGTCGGAGTATCGGAATTTGAAACATGCTTGGTCACTGACTTGCCGCTCAGACATTAAAAACTCACAAGGCCCAAGAAATATTAAATAAAATCATGAGTGTTTTGTGTCTATGACTGCATATCCCTTGTCATTGATAAAAAAAAACATAATTTCGTAATCTTGTGGCCAGACCTCCATCTCTAAAGTACACAGTGGCGCTAGGGAAAAGTAACTAAAATGTTTTCTTATTTTGAAACCCCCAGCCTCCTGTCCTTTTGCTTGCTTCTCCCTAGCGCAATTTCATTGTTAATTTGGTATATCATGATGGGAGCTGACATTTCCTGTCTAACATTTGGTTTTAGACTTTTAGATTATGTGTTTTCATGAATTATCCATACCAACAAGTGAGCTAAATATATGTTTTGTAAGTAAAATGAAACGGTATGGATTAGAAAAGTAACAATTCCTGACATTAATAAACAGTATTTTCCTTTGTATTTCAGGGCTGAACAGGAAATCTAAAGACTTTCCCATGGACCACACACTCCTCCTAGGCTCGAGCATAGTTAAATTCAAGGTCATATCTTCCAATGAATCCATCCGAGAATCCATACTGAATGTCTTTCTGTAGGACAGGTCTGCAGTTTTGAGGTATCCACTGAAAAGGAATTTTGAATGGAAAATGACAGGCAGTAAGTGCGTTACCATTAGACTGCACCTGATCACTGTTGGCAAAGTCTAAGTATGCCGCTAAAATGAAAAAGCACACATAATCTTCTATTAGCTGTATTTCTAACTTTCACAAAGCTGCCTGATCAGAAAAGTGTTGGACTCAAGATCACGTAAAATCTGTAGTATCTTGAAGACGTTTCCACATTATTATTGGTTGAACATTTCCTCCTCTAACGCTTCAAGTGACTTGACACCGAATGGCTTGTTTAGTATATTTTGCTCAGTTGTGTGTTGTGATCGAGAAACAAGAAAACACTGTATCCAAACGAGGAGCGGTGACTCTGTGTGAAAGACCTCGGTCTTACAATTGATGACGGAACTCCTCCACAAGGAGGCACTAAATCACCAACCCCGTCCTCCTACTTGTATTTAATGGCGGCATCTCAGCTTTTCTGCCTTAAGAAATATCCCAGGCTGTGAGGAAAGACTCTGTGATAGCAGTGCTGATCATGGGTCAATGTAACGTTAATGTCGGCGATGACTGCAGAAGCTCCATTTTCTCCCCCTATGCTTTTATTGTCGTTTCTTTCGGGATGAGGAGAAGGGATGAGGATTCCGGTGTTGTAACCCTCAGGCATGCTTATTCGCCTTTGAACCCAAGAGACCTGTGGGATCTGCAAAGTAGGCTTTTGACTAGCCATGAAAATTTGAATGAAGGAAATGTTTTGGAACAAACACAATCAGGAAGAATGTCAAAATTGTGGAGGGAACATGTAGAATAAATCATGAGTTGATTGACAAACAGTTTGCCGCTATAAAATGCATTGCAGTCGCCTCAACTCAAAACCAAACACAACTCAAAACTAATGTCAAACATTCAAACATATCGGGCTGCCTTGTATTTATACAGGACAGCGTAGTCCAAGTGGTTTTAAAATAATACTCAAATATGTCTGCCGTTATACATGCACTCACTATAATTGTATCTTCTCAAATCAACTTTGCAATGAAATACTACTTTTTACTGTTCAGCTCTAAATAATGATCCTTGAAGCTTGATTTTTTTTTTGCAAATCTTTTGTACTGCCTTCTTAATATTACCACGTGAAATATGGTATCTGAAATGGGATGAAATTGAGATTATTCATTTAAAGATGTATATTTTGAGCCATTTCCAACATGCTTATCCTTTCTTTGTTTAGTTTTTCGTTATCGCAAAGAGGCAATATTGTTTTACTACTATTGGTTGGTCTATGGGTCACTATGGGTGTTGGGCTTAAGTAACAAACTATTTGTGGGTTTTTTTTCTTCAAGGAATAGGATCCCTTTTATGCCTTGTTCAAAACGTCCTCCATTGTTTAGGTATCATCAGAACTGATTGCTGTTTGCACCAGCGGGTGCACCTTTCTCATGATTATTTTATGATGTTGATCCAATGTTTAAATGTTTTATTTATTTAGATCATTTATGAAAAAATAGATGCATTGTCAATTTGTTTAAATGATTATGGTTTTATAGGAGAAATGACAAAATGACAAATAAAGCATTTTTGTTACCATTGTCTATACAATATTTTGTATGAAAGGCGCCACTTTGTCACTACATTTATAACATGAAAATGTTTCCAATTGACAGCAATCGCCAGTGAAAACGACTAAACATATTTCAAGTAGGCCTGTTTTAATTGAAGCCCCATGTAGTGCCGGAGTTGGAGAATTTGTTTGGAGAATAAGATAAGCCTAATACAAATGATTTTCATAGGTAAATTTCTACTTGTAAAATATGAGAAGAAGCATCAAGATATCGGCACTACCAACTGCACAGTTGGTAGTGCCCATATCTATATGGGTATGGGCATATCTTGCCCATATATAGTGTTGGAAATTTGAGCGCCGCTGCTAAAATCCCAGACGAGTGGAGAGGAGAGAGGACAGAGAGGAGGGGAGAGAGCTCCGTCTTATCTCTTTAGAACCGAACGTATAACGGGCGCTTCGTGCGTGCTCGCTCGTGAAGCGCTTGTGTTTTTTCCGTGAAAAAAATATTTTGTGGGGGGAGCACCGCTGCTACAACTCAATCCTAGGGGAAACACTGCAGTTATAGCTGACTTCTGCAAGAGAGACATTTTTTATGAAGCAATACAACGCCGCAAGAATACACTTCTCTGTCTTTCACAAATAAATATACAATTCATACATTCTCAAATGAATGCAATATAATTGTAAATTACAGCATTAGATAAAGCCATCTACTATGGTGCATTGTTTAAAATGTGTTCTTGAAAATATTGTATGTATCTGCAGCCCTATAGGCCTACTGTAATCAGATTGCCCACATTTTGAGAACAGAATATATATGCTGTTTCATTATTTCATGTGATCTAGGCTACCTTATTAGTAATTACTAGCATTCAGCAGACTTAAAAAATAAAACTATTTTTACAAAACATGTCTTTTCTTTCTGTTTTGCAAAGCAAGAATATTTAGGGGATTGAATGCTTGACTGTTACCGTAAGGCTACATCTAAACTAACCATGAGAAGATATTTGATAATTTTTTCATCAATTTCTTCATTTATAGTCTTAATTCATTACTAATATATTGTTGATATATAATTCATTATACTATTTATATTGTAATTATAAATTATATTATTAGATTATATTGCACATTTAGCACATTCATTATTTATAAGTGCATTCGGTCAATCATTGCTATGCAACCAGGTTCTGCTTCATGGTCTTTGGAGTTGTAATGTGTGCCATCGTTTGACTAAAGCTTCAAGATAAACTATCTTGGTATCTTTATTGTCACAGGTGAGGGGTATAAAACAGGTATAGTATAGAACAGGTGTACCAGAACGGGCGTACTCTAGCTGCAGTCATTATGATGCAGAGCTGTCTTCTTTTATTCCTGATGCTTGAAGGTATGCTTTCGTTTCCTAACCACATTTACAGAAACACAAATGTATTCATACTTTTTAGAGAGAGGCCAAGCAACTTAATGTTCTGCTTGATTTGTTTTGTAATTTCTGTCTGTTTGGATAATGAGCTTTGAAAAGAATAACACATTATTTGGTTCAGCTGCAGCATCGGGGAGTATTGTTGAGAAGAGAGTTATGGGCGGTACCTCATGTAAGCAGGAGAGGAAATACCATGTGGAGGTGAGCTGGGACGATGGGCAAACCCCCTGTGGAGGTTCCCTGCTCAACAACAGATGGGTTCTCACTGCCGCTCGATGCGGAAAACAGTAGGAAATCTCTTTATTTTTTTTTCAAGTTTGGAGATATAATTGCATTGAAATCTTTATTTTGCATCAGATCTATCTTTTATATTCAATTATCTTTCTTCTACAATCTTGACCTGAGAAATTGTAATGGGAACAATAAAGAAATATGGATCTTAAGTTAATAATACAGCTTTGCTTCCCCAGCAAATGTGGGACGCTACAATATAGGCACACACATTTGGTTGACTTATGACAAATATGTTACCCTGTTATGAATCATACTCTGATTTAAGCCCTTTGTAACAAGTCTCAATTTCCTTCCCTTTACAGCACATTGAAAGTAAGGCTTGATATTCAAGAAGGGATCCTCGGCAAAGCGAAATCCTTTTTCAAGTCTTTCAAATCATCTGAAAAAGCCAAAGAGCAGATAATTGATGTCAAACAGCAGTATTTCTACGATGAAACAAAGACACATGATATTATGCTCATTAAACTTAACGAAGCAGTATCTGCCAAACTCGCCACCATCAAGCTTCCTACCAGGAAGTCTCCTCCCGAAGAGACTCCACCCGAGGAGGCTCCTCCCGAAGAGACTCCACCCGAGGAGGCTCCTCCCGAAGAGACTCCTCCCATGGAGCCTACTCTTAAGAAGTATTGCACTAGCCCTGCCAAGGATCAGACGGTTCGGATCGGAGGCTGGGGAAACGATGGTGAGGACTGAGGAATCCAAATGCTCTTCTTTGCCTTTTAGATCACTGGTTCCCTCTATGGTGGTTCCCAACCACTCCTGGTAAAGATAGACCGTAGCTAAGGCCCTCCTGGTATATATAAACTGTAGCTAAGGCCCTCCTGGTAAAGTTGGACCATTGGGCCCTCCTGGTGCCATAGCTAGGGCCCTCCTGGTAAAGATGGGCTGTAGCTAGGCCCGTCCTGGTAAAAATGGAAGGTAGCTAGGAGCCTAGTCTGTTAGGCCCCCAGCTGAGCAGATTTAATTAAGATAACTGAAATTATTCAGAACCTGAACATGTTGCTCTGTGTTCCTGGTCCCTAATATGGCCACGCCTCTGGGGCACACCAGTTGGGAACCGCTGTTTTAGATTAGGCTCACTTGACTGATTTGAAATCAAACTCCTGTGATTTCTCCAAAATACTCAGGTGGTGAAAAATCTAAAAAAGGGCTGAGATGTGGCGAGACTGCGATAACCGACTGTAATGTGAAAGACAAAAAGAAAGAGAAGCATTCAGCAACCCTCATGTGTGCCCACACCGCTGGTGTGGAGTCATGCCCGGTAAGACCATGCCCGGTATATATAGAGATATAGATATATATCTCTATATATATCTCTCTCTCTCGTATAATCCCATGTCTTTCAATTTACTTTTTATGGCAAGCATGCAATAACTTTATCTTTCCTTTCCGCTTTCAATGTTTTGTAGGGTGATTCAGGCTCAGCGGTGGAGTACAATAATATACTGCATGGTATTATCGTCAACAACCATGCGGACAAATGTGTCAACGTAGTGGAGATTCTTGATATCTGCTTCTACACAGAGTGGATTCGCACAACCATGCGTGAGTGACTAATGATCCTGAGACTTAATTGATCTGTAAAAGTCTCTTAGATCCCATGAGATACTCAACAGACATAATAAAAAAAGTATCTCCTGATGAATTTCCATGTGTTTATTTTTAAGGGTTAGTGAAGTAAGTTGTGGCATTCAACTATTTTCATAAAATGTACAATCTACTGTTTTTGGGGTATTGAAATCACAACATAAAAGTTTTTATTTTCACAAATATCGGAAATCCAAACAAACATCATCAGCGGGTTTATTTCATCCCACAACTAAAAGTATCACATCAGTTATTTATACACAATAAAAAAAATCGTGGACTTCTCGGTCCTAGTTTTACAGGACAAAGTAAATACTAAGAATGAATGTACATAAGAATGTAGGCCTAGCTGGACATAGGCTATGTGCTCAATATTAGGTTTATTCCCGCAAACTGCTATTGTGTATCCAACCTAAAATAAAACAATAACAGTGACTTGATTCAATAGTAACCTTATAAACTTTAGTCTGGATCATTGATTATGGTCTCAAAACAACACACCTTTGCATGAACCACACAAAGCATGCTTTCACAAAATAAAATTTGAACAAAAACATGCGCACACACCAACAGACACACAAACACCATGGCAAAAATACTGATGTGCACAATGCCACCAAGATGGTACTTAAAGATTTCAGACTTATGCAGAGCGTAATCAGGTTTCAATTGTCTGAACATAAACAGTCTGTGTAACACGCACTTGGTTGAAGATTTGCTGCAAAGCGTTGAGTCTTGACAGGGCTCTTCTGAATCAAATGATCTTCACCAAGGGGAAGTATTTGTGGACTGAGAAGTCAAACTCTGGGAGAACCTAAGAATGCAGATTTTATTGTCGTTTAGTTGTCGCAACCTTTGTGTCAGCTTACAACACAGTATTACTACATGCATGTCTGACGCATGCGTGTTGTATATAAAATGTGTGGACTTATGCGTTTGTCCAGGGCGTGTTACCTTGTTCTCCTTCTTGTGTCCTCCGGCCAAGAGCTTCATGACCACCATGTTGGGTTTGGCCACCTTCAGGATGCGGTTCACCTGTCAGCAGCAACCATAAATAACCAGTTAGCTGTAACAGTACAATACAGAGAGCACACTACAGAATACAAGCAAACAGGCCTAGACCCCAGATGAAAATATATAATATTGGCCTGTTGCTTTATTATTGCCACTATACTATATTAATGTAGGGTTAGGACCCATTTATCCATCATTGTTATCTTGTATCGTCTCTAGTTATCCTGGCTGATACAGTGGCTCAGTGGTCAAACCCAAGCGATGTCCATTTTGGGTGGTGTTTACATGTTCCCGCAAAGACGTCCTTCATACCTCCGATGCTTATGGTTTAGTATTATGCAATTTATTCACGCTGATCTGATGCGTATTGAGTCTACTCTGGGTTAATAAAGAGAGGAGCAGGATGGGGAGGTCGTCCCCAGTGTATTTGCGGACCTCTGGGTCTGGCGTGGAGACATTCTCCAGGATGAGCTTGGCCTGCTGGAAGTGCTTGCTGGCGGCCAGGTAGAGGTCAGAGGATCCCGGTGGGGGGTTGTACTTCTTCAGGTCGGACATCTCCTGGAGAAAGGAGCCAGGGTGGGGGAAAGAGGGAGGGAGATGGGGATGAGATAAGGTGTTGGATGTGGGCTACTTCAGAGGAGAGCCAGAATCATGGAAATCAACAATCATCCCTGAACATATACAAATATGCCAATGTTCATCATCGGCGAATTGGAAATACAGATATGGTTCATATAAATTATATAAATGTATAATTAGTAACAAAGTAAACACTAGAATAATTTTGATGTGAAGTTGCATTTCATGTTTGAAACGCAACTTTTGTATATTCAATTTGATAACACTATTGACAGAGATGACATCATACATAAACGCTGCCAGCTGATTGTCATGGAGCCACTGCTATTTTGTGTATATATAAATTACTAGCACACGTACATACACGACACAGTAAATAACACTACCTTGAACTGAATGTAGTGCACGGGGGGAGGAGTGACCACGCTGTTGAAGGGTGCGAAGCGGTGCTCGTAGCGAACCTGCTCACTGTCCAACTCAAAGCTAGGTTTGCGCACCTTTCCGTCCATATCCAACGCCACCATCGTCTGGATGGAAAGAAAAGACAGCTCATTTAGCTAGGGAGGTAGTTTTGTTGATATGTACTATTTCTGAGATTTAGAGTGCATAAAAGCATCTGCCAAATGACTAAATGTAAGTGTGAATTTCGATAGGTGCATATCATGTGGTTCTTCATGTCCCGTGCCTGTGGCGGGAGAGGGGATGTACCTTGTACATGCCAGCACACATGTTCTGGTAGGCCTGACTCATGGTTATCTCCTTGCTGAGGGGACGCACTAGCAAGGAAGGACAGAGAGCAGCGCATGGATAATCTTCATACGTATTGAGTACGAGAATGTACATGTCGTCACAAATAACATTGAAAAAAAAAAGTTAAGTCAAAGCAATGATTGACACAAGAACAAATACAATAACACAGAGTGGTTCTGTTGTCCCATCTACCTTTCTTCTTCTTCTTGGCCTTCTTGCTACTGCGCCCTTTCTGCTGCTCCTCCGCAATCCTCTCCTCCGCCATCTGGGAGGAGTCCGCTCTGCTCAGCGTGGACATCAGCCACGCATACAGGAACTCTGACAGGTACCTGGAGAACCAGCCAAGACACCTGCATCCTCATCCAAATCCACTACCGTTTCATGGGAAGTTGAGAGGGATCGATGCGCAACTGTTGATGGTTTATGGCTTTCCAGCTCCCAATCCAAGGGTCACTTGCTGTACAAATTAGGCCATGTGACATCACTTGGCAGCAATTTAAACCAACTGCCAAATAACTGCAATAACCCTTATTTCACCAGTGTTGGCGCTGTTGTTGAGATTAAAATGCACAACCCATCTATGACTATAAATGGGTGTGTGTGTGTCTACATTTATGTATGCAAATCTGTATGTTCCTACCAGTAGATGTAGTAATACTCGTGCATGCTGTAGAGCTCCAGCTCGAAGCCGCTGAGCAGGTACTGGATCATGATTCTCAGGTTGTGGTAGAGGATCCAGGTGCCCAGACAGGCCAAGTGCTGCCTCTGAGGCTCCAGCTTCATGAGCAGGCCGTGGAGCGCCGCATCCACCTTCTCCGCCTGCACAGGGAGACGGAGGCAGAGACCACAGTGTGACCTTAGTCATTCTATGGGCACCCAATAAGAATATTTCCATATTCATACTGGATATATTTAATCTCTTTTGAATTGCCAGTTTTTATCTATAGCCGAGTTTCCACCGCAGGAACTTTACCCAGGAACTAGGAACCTTTGGAGGAACTAAGTGCGTTTCCACCGCAGGAACCAGGGTCTAAATTAAGTTCCGGGGACATTTGGTTACCCCTAACCCTAATCTTTAAAAAGTGTTGCGTGTATGTGTGAATTATTTAAAAAGTGGAGTCGGCTTCTATTAAATATGTATTTTCAATTACTTAATTTATTTAGAAATAATTGATGTGGTAGGGGACAGAAGTTTCTTCAGAAGTTGCAGAATCCCCCCGGGATCTGCGCCCATGGCTGAAGGAACTTTTTAGTCCCTTGAAATGTAGTTCTTGGGACTAAAAGTTCCGGGTAATTTTGGTGGAAACGCGGCTTATTTGTATTACAGTCCAGTACTTCCCGTTGAGACACCCTCATTTCCTGTCTGGGATTAATAAAGTAGATCTTATCTTAATAAGTAACTGTACACTTTCTAATTGCATTTGAATTCAGGGGAAGCTGCTTGCTAACAATGAAAATGTATATCCTTTGGTTTCTCTGGTTGAAGTCTCACAATGTCCTTGAAACCGCTATTGGTGTTTGTGTGGATGTGTGTATGTTAGCGATGGTAAGATTCACCGATTCGCATCGGTGCACCGGCGTAAAAGTTGACGATGCGATTGCCCGATTAAAAAAAGTGCACCGAATACAATTTGGGATGATTTTGCGATGCATCGTTTCTAACATCTTTGCATCGGTAAAATCCGATTTATGTATATAATTATTAGTAGAGGCCCTATGCCTCTATTATTTAGAAATGTTACCAATAATTTTATATTTCGATTGAGTCCTCCTCTGTTTCTCAAGCGCGCTCTCTCGTCTCCACTGCTTTCAGTGGCCAATTACGCTACGGGGGCCGAGGCTGGTCCGGGTACGTCACATGAGATTAACATGGAGGAGGAAAAGCTACACGTTCCACCGAATTCTTACAAAATCTAAAGTTTGGCCTCACTTCGGATTTTTCAAGAGAGACGGACAACTTGACAAGACGCGTGCAATTAGCAAAATATGTCGTGGCGCTATAAAGTGCACAGGCTAGCCCCAGCGGTACCGCTATCTTTTTTTTACGCCCCGCTGGCTAACAGCTCTACTCGTTCTAAGGCAATAACCGACGCGATCGCCTGTTTGTGAAAGTTTTTTTAATTTAGTATTGTTCATATAGAAACAGCACCACTGCTTTCTGCTTATTGCTGAGTTAGCCTACCTGCTGAAAGAGCACATCCGTCTGCTGGCAGTAGTTACAGCTCATTGCACTATGCTTCATTGTTAATCCTGATCATTCTTAAATTGTTTAACTGTTAAATGTGTGAGGCGTTCTAAAAGTGTAAGCGGAGACAGTTACACTACA
>OOFG01072316.1:0-12972 GCA_900323295.1 Molva molva
CCTCTCTCACTTCAGACCTTATTCCAGCGTCCTTCAAGACTGCTAGAATCAAGCCGCTCCTTAAGAAACCGACCCTTGACACCGCGGACATCCGGAACTACAGACCTATCCTGGTTCACATCCTACCTGATGAATCGCACCTATCGGGTCACATGGAATGGCCCCTGTCCAAACCCTGCACTCTTGACACCGGTGTCCCTCAAGGCTCAGTACTGGGACCCCTTCTGTTCTCCCTATATACTAGATCCTTGGGCTCTGTACTCACATCACACCGTTTCTCCTATCACTGCTACGCTGACGACACTCAACTATTCCTCTCTTTCCCCTCCTCTGACAGCACCCTGATTGCAACACGCATCTCAGAATGTCTGGCAGACATCAGCACTTGGACGACTGCCCATCACCTGAAGCTTTACCTCGACAAGACTGAGCTCCTCCTTGTACCAGGGAAAGACTGCCCTCACATGGACTTACTGGTCACTGTCGAGGACATTGCGGTATCTCCATCACCAACCGCGAGGAACCTCGGTGTGGTACCGGACAATCAGCTATACTGCACCGCGAACATCACCACGGTGGCCCCCATCCAGCAGATTTGCTCTCTACAACATCCACAGGATCCGGCCCTTCCTCATGAGGGAAGCAGCACAGCTCTTGGTCCAAGTGCTTGTCATCTCCCGCCTTGACTACTGAAACTCGCTCCTGGCTGGACTCTCTGCCTCCGCAATCAAACCTTTGCAGCGTATCCAGAACGCTGCAGCACGCCTCGTGTTCAACCTACCAAAATTCTCCCATGTGACCCCCCACTTCCGTGACCTCCACTGGCTCCCTGTAGAAGCTTGCATCAGATTCAAGACAATGGTACTGGCCTACAAGGCGGTCACCGGAACTGCCCCTGCCTGCCTCCAAGCGTTAGTCAGACCGCACACCCCAGCTCGAGCACTCCGCTCAACTACCTCAACTGGACGCCTGGCACTGCCATCGCTAAGAGCAAGCAAAGGTCGCACAACAAAGTCACAACTCTTCTGTTTTGGCACCGCAATGGTGGAACGAGCTCGCTGCCGGTCAGGACTGCAGAGTCACTCACCAGCTTCCGCAAGAGACTCAAGACACACTTTTTCAGAGTTCACCTGGACTCTGCACAACCTCTTACGCACTTATTGTATGTTTGTACGTCCTGGCACTTAAAAATTGTACTTAGCATCGTGTAGCATCTTACCCTAGCTATCTTTGTTGTATACGGGGAATAGGTTAACATAGCAATTTAAGTGCTTGCCACTTGTTCTATGAACATCCTAACTGTACCAACAGCGATATATTGTCTCTTTCTTCTGACAAATGTACTTAATGTAAGTCGCTAAAAGCGTCTGCTAAATGCCCTAAATGTAAAATGTAAATGTAAGTAGTATCAGTATGATAAATAGCCCTACCAGTATTAGAAGTACAATGATAGGTAGTAGAAGTAGTAGAAGTAGTACAAGTATGACAGTGGTATTGGTATGATAAGTAGTAATATTAGTATGATAAGTTGTAGAAGTAGTACTAGTATGACAAATAGTACTAGTACTGGGTTGATAACTGAGTAGTAGTATCAGTATGATTAGTAGTATTAGTAGGGCTGTAGTCCACAAAATAAAATCTTGGCTGATTGAAATTCGACCAACTCTACAACCAATCGATTGGTCGACGGGGAACAAATTATAATAAAAAGAATCTGCACGTTAAATATTCGGCCACCGTGCATTGATTCTACTGTACCTGCTAGCCTAAATGACACGCAAGTGCTGTTTGGAGTAGGTCAGTGGGTTTCAGATCCACTCTTGGTTCGAGTCCGACTCAGTTACGGCAGAGCTTCAATATAAAGCGGGTCGCACACCGAGAGCCAGGGAGCACCGCATTGGGCAGCGTTGTGTAGTATATAGACAACAGACATTGGAAGATGATGATTTTAGTTTTTTTCTGTGTTTCCTAGAATGGGTCCCAATGGATGACTGCGATTCGTGCCAAGATTCATTTTCAGGTTTGGTTCATTACGCTACATTAGCTAAACAATGGCTGAGGGACGAAGCATTAAAGCTTTGTATCCACCCAAAAAACACCTGTAAGTGTGGGAGTATTTCAGATACACAAAGAATGAGGTTGTTCAAGACGACGGATATCAAATCTGCAAAACTTGCCGAAAAGAGTTGTGGCTAAAGGTGCTTTTACACCAGACGCGTAGCAAATAAACAATGCGAAAATGCCAGAAAAACACCAACGAAATTGTAGCGTCAAAATTATTTACATCAGCCGCAGTTGACGTAGTTGTGAAATGTGCAGTTAGTGTTCAACAAGTTGAACACTGCCTGCAGCACTCACCCAATAAGTATAATAAGAACCTGTTTCAGTTTTCACAGCATTGGGAGACATTGTGGAGATCTTTAGACAAGGCGAGTTAGTGAATTAACAATGGCAGAGAGTATGATCTGTATGATGAGGGGTGAGGTAAAACAACTCTAGTGCTCTTCAGCTCTCTGACCAACTGACCTACTTTCCACTGATCCTCATTCCTTTTCTTCTTCTGCCCACCATGTGCAAACAGTCATGCAAAACATCTGCAGCAGCTCTTGGTCACAAGCCGTGTGCCTGAAAGGGCAAGGGCTGACAGTCCTACACCCCCTTTCTGTTTCCGCTCCCGCTACATTCCTCACTCTGGGGACTTTGAGCAGCTGCCACACTGCCTTCCTGCTTCCCATTTGGTTAAAAACCAACATGAAGTATCCATGTTATAACCAGCAGATTGGAAGATGGCATAATAAATTAACTAGAGGCTTTATCTCAAGCGTCAATGGAACAGTTGCAGCTCACTTGACATCGCTTTACAAATCACTACATGGCGACAGCCAAGCAAAATCCCAAATAACATCTTCCATAATATTTATTAAAATAAATAAATAGTCCTTTTTATTTAGAAATGTGGTCAGCAACTTAATATTTTAGTCTTTAATAATGAACTCGGTTGTAGTAAGATGAGAGAACAATCCAACTACTTCCAACACGTTATTGCAAAGTTAATGCTTGGTTACAAGTTAGCTTATCGTATAAATGGGATGTAGTTAAGATTGTTAGTGGTGCCTACTGCCTAGTATAACTTTGCCCTTGGAGATATCGTGAGTACTAAGAACCAACAGCATGGACAAGAGTTCAATTCTGCCATCATGCTATGAACAGGGGAACTTTCCTCTCATTAGGTGTTCATAATAGATCAGATTAGAGATAGGAAACACACATACATAGCACCATGAAGGCTATTATCACTGAGCCTGCAATTCACGTGTTGTGGCCCATATTCCCTATTGATATCAATAATGCTAGCTTTCCCGATAAGTACTGTCCATTATTGTGAGTTACTGTATATAGTGTTTAAAGCAAGATTTTGACAAAAAGCAACAATTCATAATACAAATTTTACATTATAAAACACGATAGTGTGTGTGGGAATCTGGAAAATAGCTGTGCTCCAGCCAGGGTTTCCGTTAGCCAGAAATTACCAGCCATTTGCCAACTAGAATTACAATTGGCCGATAAATATCAATCTTGACGGCCATCTTGGGCGGTAAATGTTAATTTTGTTTATTAAATAAGGAAACAACATTACAACATGAAAATGTATAACAATTAAAATCATATTTCACGTTTTTATGAGCATACATTGACTGGCGAATTGTCAGTGAATATGCCTTACTGAATGCATAGACCTACTACTGCCCTCCTGCGACAAACTGGCAACAATCACACAAAGCCCTTTGTGTTGCAGTAGATTACAGTAATGGCGAAATAGACGTCCCTTACAAAATAAAAAAACACTACTAACGTGACAATGAAGAGGATGCCTGTGAAGAGGAACATGCAGAAAACGTTGAGGCAATAATAGCAACAAAAAAAAAAATTCCAGCCACTCAGGCTGGAGTGGCTGGAAATATACACATGGCTGATCATTTTTCTTTTTAAAGGGTCCTTTTACATTGAACGCGATTTTTTCCCATGTCAATGAAATAATTACAAATCATGGAGCTGAATGGGACTGTATACACAAGACGCGGTTTCCGTTTTGAGAAAATGCGACATTAATTTAATCGCACCAAGGTTCATTTTTGACGGCTCTATCCTGCAAATAAATCAGTTTAAACAATCACAATCAGGTTTCTTTGTAGTCACCAATACTCAACATGATCACTGTACTTGTTGTAGGACATGGTGGAGGTAATAGCCAAGCCTATTTACGATTCTCAAAACAGTCCTCTAGAATCCATGGTGGTAAATTACATAGACCTATAAATATTTTGCCAGCTGTTATATATATTGATCATTCATCTCGAAAGCAGTCTGTGCTACAAATAAATGTTTACTTGCACTGCGGTACGTGAATATAGGTTGCGTTTAATAACATGACTGTGTGTAGTTGTATCGCAACAGTTCCGTTTTAGATACAAGTCTTCTCCAACTATTAGTTATCGAACAGGGAAACGACCTCAAAAACGAAAGTGCCTCCAAAACATGGATGTATTAAAGAGCACTCCAACTGCACACGGAGACGATACACACATTATCATAATCCCCCTCATCCTCGAACTGTCATTCATTACACTATTTTACACTTGGATTATAAAGTGAAACCCCATTATAATTGAATCCTCTAAATACGTAGGATATTTCTGTGAAAGGACGGAGCATACGCTACGCCTACACTACTGGTTGAGGGTTGAATCCATCTGTCTGTTTTCTACATCTGTTCTACATATGCCTATTTAATTAGACAACTCCCAGGTGTTCAGGTTTGGAGTGGTTGATTTTAGCGTTTTTGCCCCATTCACTTACCAAATTAAATAATATTACTTAAAGAAAAGTATACACAATTTTAAAAATCGTACAAATGGCCCACTTTACTGATATATGTACAATTCTTGGCAATTGGTTTGGTTTTTATACCTCCACACCCACACAGGTAGATGCCGTTGATGTGTGATTCTGTGCCACCTGCTGGCGAAGTGGTGCATTACGCTTAAGAGCAATTACTGTAATTGACACTGACGTCATGGAATGAGATAGACACCAACTTTTTAACACATGTTAAGGGATGTGCCCTCAATGTGAATGGCAAGTTTCAAGTTTATGCTACTTTCTGAAGCTGACTTGTGGTTGATAGAATAATGTTCGCTAATTAACATATTTTGAATTTGCCATAAGTCTGCCATTTTTATTTTTATTTATGTTATCAAAAAGCGTTGCTAAATTTAAGATCAGACAAGTCCATAGATCATGTGGACCAAATTTTGGGTCATTTTGACTTTTGGTTGATTCTGAGAATTTGTTTTATTATTTTTTTGTTCAGCATGAGAAATAAGGCATGTACACCAAGTTTCAGAATTTTTCGGTAATCGGGGTGGATATGCCGAGCATTTAACTTTGACCACAAATTATAGTGCCACCAATGGGAATTTCGGCACCAAACTTATCGAGGACTTGCTTACCGGGAAAACAAATGTCATGGACAAATTTGAAAACGATTGTGCAATCAGGGGCTGAGCTATATGCGTTACCAATCGATAATAATAATAATAATACCCAAACCCTACAATAACAATAGGTATCCACAGATACTCTGTGAATACCTAAATAATAAGACACATGATTACAATAGTGTGGCTTGCTTTGCAACCACACTTATATCTTAATATTATGTATTAAATCAGTATGATTGTCTTAGTGTAATTAACAAAAAAATAATTGTATGCAATTAATTCATCATGTCAAATGTTTATTCAAGTTGGCAACTTGCGATGTCTGTGCAAGCTGTTTACATGTCCGAGTCCGTACCATTTCTTAGTGTTTGTTTTATCCCTCCACTCATTTCGGAGGGAGCACTACCTCAAAGAATGCCTCAAAATGGAGTCATAGGGTGTAGGGACAGTAATGGGACATGGCTTAAGAGTACTCATAAACACATTCAATACCTGGTTTCATAAATCCAAAACATTTGTGACAGGGCAGGAAATGAGTCACGGTAACTCTTGACACAATACAAATGATTAAGCTCAAGTAATAGTCATGACTTATGTATACCTCATATCCTGGGTGCATTGGCCTTGTTTTGATTTGTTTTACACTCAATGGAAATGTAAAACGAATTAACAACTGTAGTCAGCAAAAGCATTGTATGGATTCTTATGTCCTGAAAGATACAAATACAACTAATGAACTATGGAATCAAAGAATCAAATTGAACTCCTAGTGCACCAAGTCATTCAACTGTCACTAAGCTACAGAGAGGGCTAGCGTGGAAGGGGGCATGCTGCTGCAAGGCAGAAATGGCCATAAATAACCAAGTGAATCTAAAAATGAACTGGGTGAGGAAGGTCTGCGATCATGCTTTGGGCTGCCTACGTCAGGGCCCTGTTGTGAGGATGACGGAGAATTTGAGACACTAGGCTTGAATAGAACCATGGTCATGGCATTTTTCATACCAAATCCTAAATTGGTCAGGCAGGATACGGTGGCTGCGCTTAGTTATGTGATTATGGGAATATGTTAAAGTGAGAATTGAAGGTGACAGACTTATCAAACATCCCAAATCAAAGTGTATAGTGTTTGATTGTTATGAAAGTAAACATCTCAAACCAGAAATGTGTTCCGTTTCTAATAATTTCTATCCCTTAACTCTTTGTATGGATATGTTGGTCAATCACACTAGAAGAGTATATTCCATAAAAGCAATGTACAGTAAAAAGGGTTTGAGACATTTTTTTATAGAACTATAGATTCAGTAGTTCAGGCAAGACATAGATTCCTCTATGTCTTCTAATAAATGTATTCCAATAAATATGTACCACTTAAATAAAATAATTTGAGATTCATCTAGACTTTTATGACAAGAAGAAGCTCCACGAGAAAAGCCAGTGGATTTGAGATAACCGAGGTATGGCATTCAGGGAATGTAGGAGAGTCATTCGCATAGCCACAGCTTCCAAAGGATGCCTGTGGTTTCACTATTCATCTTTCAATGCTGGTAGTCTGCCAATTTCAGAAGGAAGGGGGCTGGGCAGACAGAGAATTGGATATGACACGGTTTGTTAAGGATCGAGAGGGAAAGGGGGAGGTCCCAGAATCCAACCTTCACTTCCTCTGCATGCTGACCTACTTACCGCTCAAACATGTCGGCTAAGCGATATCTGAATCAAACAAAAGTGGTTTTGCATGGTGAGGTAGAGCAATGGATGCTTATGAATTCTGAACAAGTGGACATAAAGTACCAACACTATGCCTTTTATGATGGGGATTTTTATGATGCATCCTGGTAAACTTGCTTCTATTAGCATAAATGCACAAGCTCCCTTGCTTCCACTTAACACTCCATTTAAAGCATACACAACTGTCAACAAGGCTGATTTACTTCTGCATCACTAACTTGAGCACAAACAACAAATACAAATCCTTCCACTATATCAGTTTTCAACTGCTTTACTGTTATTGCCAGGTAACTTTCACATACAATACTTTGTTTTGGTGTCTATTGGAATCCTTAGAATGTCACAAACTTCTTTGACAAAGAAAATATGTATAAAAACCATTGCTACAAGTCATGTCCATTCATTGAATGCAATACCATTACGATAACCCCCAACTAAACAGCATGCTCGAGCATCATGGGCACAGGCACTGGAGAAGCCAGACCGGCTAACAAGCTTAAACTTGCAAGCTAATATTGTTGATCTTATATGAGGTAGGCTATGTGCTTTAATATATACGACATGTAATACACTGTTTTAATAATGCATAGTCGTAGTTTGTACAATATGTTTATTTTACACGGACCACATTATAAAAAAAAATTTCTTTCATGCAGTTAAGCATTAGTCACCGTGGCCAAAGGAAACGATCCTGGAAAATAAGAGTTACAGAGTTTGAACGTGCACTTTGTGCCCTTGGGAACTGGTTTAACACCCATGTGACACCACTTCTTATCATATTAACCGACGGGCAATACAAGTTTCCCTGGTCGGAGTTTGAAGATGTATGGAGGCAAATTCCTCTCCATTAACTTGTTAAATAAATAAAAGAAGTTTGCCCACCTAAAATGATCAAAGAAACAGGTAAGGACCAAAAGACTGCCAAAGGCACCATATGAATATATGTAGGCAAACACTTTACAGATAGCGTCCAATAAGCTATTGCTCGCTGGAATACTAGAGGCAGGTTGGAGTGTTTTACAATTGAATCTGTCCAATTTAAGTGTTGACAGGTGATCGAGTTCAAACATGACAAGAAAAGGAAACCAGACTTTTCAAAGATAAATAATCCAACAACTGTGCCGTCATAGTCAGTCATCTAACCTGGCTAGAATAGCCGAAAGACAAGATTTAAATGAGATGACAAACCAGCCTTTGGATATGGTAAAATACCAAACAAATAGGCATTGCTTTACTACCAGAAAAGATAGCGTGACCATTGAGAGAAAGAAAAAGAGTGAGAATAGGCCAAACCAAAAGAATATGGGGATAAAAGAAAATAATTGTTCAACAAAAAAGCAGGATAAAAAAAAGATGAGGACGAATGTAGTGCTAAAAAGGGGAATATTGTGTGGAAACATCAAGATGACGAGAGAAGAAACATGCCTTGGCAGGCCACTCTGCCGCACTTTACTTCACACAGAGGATTAGAAATTCCTGGTTGTGAGGTTGACCCATTTTACATCCAGAGTAGACATGCATCCACTGAGCATGCTCCAGATCCTCTCCATGTGAGGGCTGAGGGGCCACAGTTATAAGCTCTAGTCCTGACATTGTGTGTGTGCCTCTCCCACTGCACTCCTAAGGCACTGCTGTGTGAGCCGTCTGTCAGCACGGACAGGAAAAACACAAGACAGAAAATGCAAACACACCTTCAGTGAATGTCAGGTCAAATGCCACTGAAGGCAATGTAGCCAGTAAGGAGGTAACGCAAAGTTGCATATTTTTAAATGGTCAAATAAATAGCCCATCTGTGTTGGGACAATATTCCATGTTATTTCTCGGACACTTAAACAAGTTTCTTGCTTCTGCTTTCAATATGGGAAATCATTAAAACAAGGTCAATATTCCCATAGCCCATTCAAACCAGATCAATGAAGGCAGGGCCTTGACAATGCCAAGAAGCCTAAGCTTTTTGAACTAAACAACCATTTAATGGACAGTTGACATTCAAATGTTGCCTTAACTCCAGTAGGCCTCACATGCCACAACTATAAGCAACTGCAGCTTTGTCATTGGATAAAGATTGTGTTAACTAAACCCACAAAGGATGTGTTTATTGGTGGTACTATATATCCATGGCGGAGAAAAATGACCAGGTAGATCCTTCTATAATGCCTTTCTCAACCAGTAATATGGTCAAACGTTGTAGGTGTCAAAACTTGAGAAGGCTGAAAATTGCGTGAAATGCTTGAAATTACCTTCCGTGGGTGCATCAAACTCTTAAACCGGCAACAATATGATGCAAAGCAAAAGAAAAAGAGGAAATTTGAGCCATGGACTTCTAAAGGGAAATGACAGGCTACAGCTGAAGGAACAATCAGGAAGGAAATTACTTTGGCACTATTCCATCCAGCCAACGGCTTGTGCTAGGGTTCAAAAATAATAATATCCCAATTGTGGTTTTGAACAAATCCACTATTGCTCAACATTTATCAATGTCTGGACTAGTCCAATATTTGGACTATCTGATTGGATTTTATCATTTTATGCACCACCATATAAACTGCACTTTAGAAGCCATTTACTGGCTGTATGTATAGCTCATTTTACATCTATGATTTAACATAAATTATCTATATAGCAGCGGTTGTTTTGTAAAATATAAATATATATAAAAAAGTGATAATCAAGGCTCTTTCTTAGAAGGATGATATAAGGAGAACATTTGAAGTGTACACGTGTGTAAAATACATGTTTGCCTGTAAAGCCCTATTAAAACAACAATAACTACACGTTTGTTTGAAATAAAGGGACAGATAAAAGGTGTGTTTAGAACTATGAGTAATGATGATCAGGGCATTGTCCTACCTGGAGCTCACACCATGCCACCTCCACTGTTGTCTCCGTGTCCAAACCCTTGTATACAGTCTTAAAGGAGCCGCGCCCAATCTCAATATCAAACTTTAGGAAACGGCCATCTGGTGATGTGCCCACTGCTTTCGTCTCTGCCTCCTCTATGTCATCTTGTACTTTTTTCTCTGCTTCCCTCTGCACTGCTTCAGCTCTCGCCTTGGCCGATTCTTTAACCTCCTCACCGGCGCCTGGCTCCTCTCCCTCACGATCCGACTTCAGCTCAGTCCTGTCCTCCACTTCACATCTACTTGGAGGTTCTGTGGTGATGGTGGGTATGCAGTGAGCTGTTGCCAGTACTTCTCCATCACAGAGGTCTTGTACTAAGGCAACCGTCTTCTCTGCCGCCAACACATTCACTTTCGCCTTCTCACAATCCCTTCCTCGGCCCTCGTGCTTAGCAGAGTCCTGGTTCACGGCCAGCAGCCCGTCCACCGGGGGGGCGTGGGCAGAGGAGGTCAGGTGCCACTGTGGGACCTTGTTGGGCAGAGGAAGGTCCAAGGCTGTAGCATTGGAGTCGCTGATGACACTGCGGCGTAGGAACCGGTGCTCTTGGTTACACCGGTCCCGCTCCATAGTATGGTGGCGCCTCCTCACTTCTGTTGTCAGCCGATCGGCCACCATGGAATCAGACCCAGACCCAGTTCCCATCTTCTGAGGGGGAGCCAAGAACTTCACCATGTTGTCACCCGACTTCTCCGACATCCCACCACCCACAGCAAGCGTGAGCACGTACACTTGGCTGCGGAATTAACAAGACAGTTCCACTATCTCCATTCAGATTCAATGAAGCGCAATCAATTCCAAAAATTATACAACAAAAAAAAAAGAGCAGCAAAAACGTGCCGCAACTCCTCTCGTCTTGTCTTCTTAATGCTTAAAGAGCATTGCTCTGTATGCAAGATAGAGATACAAGGCTTTGGAGCGGTGGTGTTCTTTTATAAATAGAAAAAAATAGAACACCCTTATAAAAGCGAGAGCCCTGATGATGACACTTAAGTCTTTTTAAATCCACACCATCCATCCTGTGGGACAGGGGGATCGGTTTCTATTAAACATAAGGAATCAATTGAAAGCAGATAGAAAGCAGCAGCGCTTGCTCCAGCGGCCAAACTCCGCTGTATAGTCAACAGCTGACCGGTCGCACCCACTAGATTTGTTCCAGTCTGATATCCCTGCAAGAGAAAACAAAGGATAAATATTATTTGCAAAAGCCATAACGATTTAGTGTGCTTCCACAGTAGCTAAATTGCAAGTCAACAAGTAGAAGTCAAATACTGACGTTCTTCAAACATAGAAGGGGGGTTTTACAATTCATATGCTCAAACATATCGTGTATATATATATGAATATCTTTAGTGAGTATACCTGGCCAATTTACATAAAGACTATAGTAAAAAGCTTGATAGCCCAACATCACCAATTGGCTAAATACTCAAACAGATGTGTTTGAAACCACTATAACAGCGTCACATACCAAGTTATACCATGTACTCCATGTGCAGCTCATCACTTCGTAACCCTTATTGGGCGGCATTTGCTCTATCCCTGGTGTGAGCCAATAGGTAACGTTAAACATTTAATTGAAGGATTAATCAACATAACTGTTGATATTGAGTATAGTTTGTGTTTGGTAATAATACTCAACTACAACCTACCATCATATGTCAACTAAACATCACTTTATAATAAGTTATGGTTATAACTGTCACTGGCAAATAGTTAGGCTACAAAAAAACCATAAGGCAACTGGGTCACCGCGAAAGGTTCTGCTACAGGAAACCAAACTAAATAATAGAGAATAGAAGCAGCTTATTCTTCAACAAAAGTGTGTCTGTATATTAAATTGTATGACCATAAGATACATATTATGAACGAATTGAATAGCAACATCCTTGAATACAAAGCACGGAAGACCGATGGTTCTTTGTTAGCTTGCTGGTTTAACATAGCTAGCAACTGACGTTAGCCAATTGGCTAAGGTAACTGGTTGACGCATCAGTTCTTGCCTTAACACTTTAATTCGCTGCGATTTAGAGAACATTGCTACATTTAATATATTTAACGATTCAATTGTAAACAACCCATCTTACCCTCTCGATGTCGAAATTCCATTCTCATAGGACCACAACCTTTGCTGTTAACACAACCGGACACGTTCGTCTGGTATACCGGTTGGAATGCTACCAAACCGTGACAGAAACAGTGCCACCGCTAGCAGGCTGTCTTACTAGCTAGCTTACTAGCCAGCATTAGCAAGGCGGGTCTTTCTCATGACCACCAAGATGGCCCAGATCTAGACCCGCCCCCCAGCCCCGTGATCATGTATGCTGAGTATTGTGTTTTTTGTCTTTTGACGTCAATCAAAATAATTAGCTCACACTATTCACTAGATTCTACGTTATCATTATACGATTGTTAATATTAACTCCAGTTGGAATTTGAGCGTAGGTGGGTGTCGTAACACAACTAGTTTCTTACCGTTAGCGGACTACTGATATAAAGCTAACATCTAGCGACTACATGATGTAGCTGCAACAGCACCGGTTGGTCGCGATGTGACTTACCTCAGTATTGCACACTCTCATCAAAAATGTTCCTTCGTACCAGCTCTGTCGCCGTAAACTCCAAATACATAATGGCGATATATAAAGCATACACATATACACGCGGTAGACTAGCCCGTGTTAAAGATAATGCAACCCTTAATCACAATCAAAATTCGTCGAAGGAAAGGTTTTTTTTCAGAGCTAGATCAACGCATGCGCTAGAGATGGATTCGCCTACACTAGACAGGTGTATTCCTTTACTTCCTACGCACATGTTATTGCCATATATAAACCGTATATATAAT
>OOFG01072321.1:0-18113 GCA_900323295.1 Molva molva
ACTGGGAATTGAAAAATTTATTTTGTGTAAATTGCAATCGCATCATTTTGATCTTTCATAAACCTACCCAGTCTCTGTCCTTCTGTTACAGTTTCCATTTGTCTAGTTGTGATGGCATATTGAGTTATTGCATAGTGTAAAGACAATATATTATAACATGAATGTTATTAATACCTTATACATTTGAGTGGTCAAGACAATCTACCAATCTATGAAATCCCGAAGAGTAAGAAAGGCAGACACATGATTCTCCACACCACTTTTGGTTTGACAACCGCCGGGACGGTTTCGCATCCCTCATGTCAGCTCCCTGCAGACCCATCAAATTTACATGTAAATGCTGAAATCTGAAAAATTTGACCTCCTTCATTTCAACCTCCATTTGGAATGAAGCCTCAAGCTCTATGCGCAGAGCAATGACACATAGCACCCATCTTGAGCTGGGCCCTTGACGAGGATAACAGAGCCAGGAGCAGCATCAAACCAGCCTCAAGAGAGCAAAACAGGAAGTTCCAACAACAGTAGGACCTGGCTCATCTGGATCTGATGGAGGTCATGGAGCATGGGCTGGAACCTGACCTGGACTTCCTTGAACTTCAGCAGCAGTTCTTGGAGATAGATCTACCTAGCAACAGTGTGGAGGCTCAAGTTCCTGATAGCAGTATCTCAATGCTACACAAGTTATCCAGATCTTATTGGTTTACACAGTTGAATGTATGGTTCAAATCGGTAAAATGTCCCTTCTATGACCCTCCTAAACTAGAGTCAACTTCATCAATTGCGTTCAATACAAGTTTCCTGCCACCCATTGTATGCGTTTGGGAAGCATTTGGGAATCCCTGAACATATATAAACTGCGAAGTAATAGCAGTTCACATTTGGACTGGACACCTTGCTCACCTCTCCTAACTGTCATGTATTCACTACTAAAAAACGGATTCACAAAGATCAAAATTGTAAATCGAAAAACAACAAGCATCTACTCAGTGTGACGTGCAGTGACGTAAGGTGACGTATGCCGCTATCGCCCGTCCGCTAGCCGCTAAGCTATTAGCTGGTTGTTTTATTCACGCATAACTTTGGCATTGTAGATAGTTAATAACGGTCTTACAAAGGTGTATTAGTGACAATGGAGGACGACAGCTACCCTAAAACCCTGTAAGTCACTGCGGGTCGCTCTGTCCGATGCAAGTTTAGTTTATAATGTTTGCTTTGCCATTTAACGATGCAGCATAATCTGTTAGCTAGCGAAGTGGTGGTGGAGGAGGTTTAGCTCCACGTTTAAATAGTTAAAAATACAACAGTGGATTATTACACCGTGGTAAGCTGTATAGCTATTGGTGTCTAATGAATTTGTATTTAGCTATGGTGTTGACCATGATTGGTGTGCGTTATCCGCTAGACTACACAGGGATGCCCCGCTAAGTGTTTGGTTAATTGCTAAATCATTGTCTTAAGCTAGGGCTATTTATTGAGCCCTTGTTGAGTCAATGGAGATGCATCCCAGAGCTGGCGATAAACACACGTTTAAGTTGGTTGTGTTGGATAAACACGTGTTAAATCACATTAAGATAAGACACTTCTAATGCTTTAATCGCCTCCAATGTTTAACCTTGTGTTTCTCCAGGTATGTTGGTAACCTCTCTAAAGATGTGACAGAAGTTTTGATTCTGGAGCTATTTTCCCAGATAGGTACTTGTAAAAGTTGCAAAATGATCACTGAGGTAAGTCTTATACGCATATTTTAAGTAGCCAATGTCCGACTCTAATATAAAGACCACTTACAATCGGAATATAAGCCTGATATGCTATCTGTCAAAAACCCTCAACACACCTTGAATATATTATATCAGATACTTATTAACTTAATTAACTGTTAAAGATGTAATAACATTTTGTAAAACATGTTTTGGGTTCTGAATTTGTCATCTTCTCGTATTTTCTGTTTGTCATTTTGCAATCAAATATGTAAGCATTTATTTTGAGTTTCTGAACACATCTTATAATTCATTAACTTATCTGTGGTGGCCGTCAGTGTGATTATTTACTCTTTGTATGACAGACATGTAACAGGTGTGCTTTGTTTTCAATACTATAGTAGTCAAGTTATACAATATTAACCAAAACTGCCATATTACCACTGTTCCTATTTATGGTGAAATGTATTAATCACCCAATAATCAAATAATAACTGTTACAGAAAATATATAAAACTATACCACAACACCCAATATACACACATCTATTAAAGCAATAGCTTTTGAAGGAGATGGACTTTCAGGAGCACAGTTTTTACAGCTTAGTTTTCTCCAACAGCATACGAGCAATGACCCATATTGCTTTGTGGAGTTTTTCGAACACAGAAATGCTGCTGCAGCCCTTGCAGCCATGAATGGGAGGAAGATATTGGGAAAGGTATGCTCATCTTGTCCAAGGTTTAATTTAAAAGGTTCCTACTTCGTTAAGTGCAATGCTTGATGTATATTAAAACTATGTAATTATTTTGATTATAGGAGGTTAAAGTGAATTGGGCCACCACTCCAAGTACTCAAAAGAAAGACACATCCAGTAAGTGTCTACCCTATACCCCTTCTTGCTAGATGGCTTTAGCTAGATGGCGCTTAGTTTACCAGAAATGGAACATTTTTATACTGTTGTGATTATTTTTTTCCAGATCACTTCCATGTTTTTGTGGGTGATTTGAGCCCTGAGATTACAACAGAGGATGTGAAAGCTGCTTTTACACCTTTCGGGAAAATCTCGTAAGTTTTGTGAAAGTTTGCTACCTGTTGTTTGCATAGTGTACAGCATATCATTTCACAGGGTGCACTTAGAAACTGACATCTCTTCTGTTTGACATTGATGTGCTGTTTTACCATTATGATTCTTTACACATGTGGCCAACGAGTTTCAACCAGGCCTTACACTCTCCCTGCCTTTACAATCATAGTCTGCATTTTAATTGTATACAATTTGCAATCCTATTACATTACTACTTACTAATGACTAATTAGATAAATAAGGATGTCAGGGTTTAAGACGTGGGAGAGAATTTCTAATAATTAGTTTCACTTACAGTGCTAATTTATCAATTGTATTTATAGCCAAGCTAGTATAAGGTTATGTATATATTATTCACAGATATTAGTGTTTAGTGTTTTTTTCTTGGTTTTTCTTCAGTTTTTTGGAAGATAGAAAGTATTTCAGGTGTATATCCTAAACGACTTGTCTATGAAATTTTATTTTTGGTCAATCTTTATGCCTAAAGGTGCTGTAGGTAAGATTCATCAGTTGTTAAGAGATAAAGCACAGAAAAGAGCAAGAGAGCAATATTTTGAAACTATATAACCCAAAACCTCCCCTCCCATTCTGCTCAATCCTTCCCTACGTTTCTCCACCATTGAGTGTTGCATTCACCGACCTAGGATTGACAGGGAAGATGGATTCGGCATTCAGGAAAGAGATGCCCTGATTGGTCAGAAATTATCCGGACGTGGTCTAAAATCGAAATGGCTTATACAGAGGCAGGTTCAGTCAATTAGAGGCAGATATTCTCACACTTAATTTCACTCACTAATAGCTGACAGATGGCTGTGGCATTTCCAACAAATTACACTCAAATGATACATCTTAAAACATATCTACAGCACCTTTAATGTCAAGATAAATAGGACTATGCATGTATAAAATTACACATCTGGCATGTGTTATATAACACACGTGTAGTTATCATATATTTCCACATGCATAACATAATTTGCCAATTGATTAACTTAACATTAATATTAGTTATTATTGTTATTAAATTATTTATTTTTAGATGTATGTAAATATGGGATAGTGTTGATTTGAAGTGTCTTTTCTTGAAGATATTAAGGTTATGGTAAGTAACGTCTTGATTGTCAACAAAATTCGATCACCTTCGTTCACCTTACCTGCGGTTGTGGATCTCAGTGAAGTAATAGCACTCTGGTTATTTTACAGAAATGCTCATAGGATTGGACAGGAGCTTGAAGCTAACAGCAAGGAACTGTGCACTCGGAGACTCAGATGTAGTTTTTTTTCCTCTATTCTATTTTCCATATGTCTTTATTGTAGATGCTGTCTATTAACGTGACCTAGTTTAGATTAACCAACTTTAATACTCTAAATTTATGTATGACCTGTCTCATTTTGATTTGCATAGTACTGTTTGTAGTGTATTGCTCCTCCACAAAAATTCTGAAATTGTCAATTTCTCAAAATTTGCAGCTCCCCAAACTCCATATTGGTGGTAAAGAATTGACCAGGAAAAATAAAGAAATCTGTTAACAGGCCATGTATGCCGTTTAATTCCTTTTTTCTCTTTGATATATTTTTTTGATATATTTCTATTTTTAGGACGAGCACCAACAGCAGATTTTAAGAATGCATGGTAAACCTTACAACGTATTCCTTTTTGTGAATTGAATTCAATAGTTTACTAGTGTGAAAGTTGACCAAGACGGTGGTGCTCTGTTGGCCAGGAATCCTTAAAACAACATACAGATCTGAAAACATGTTGAACCAACAGCGTAGGCTGCATGTATTTGTACTTGTTCTCTTGTTGGTCTTTTTAAAGTGTTGCTTTGATGTTAGTCTTACACACCAGTGGTCAGTCCAGGGCTAAAATAGTCAACGTACAGTTACAATTTAGGAACATGTAGAGGAATCACTGTTCAGTGTGTTTGCGTGGCTCCTCTTTAAAAGGAAAATCTTCAAAATGAAGCGTGCTAATATTGTTTTCCTGTTTTGCTTCCAGTGACGCCCGTGTTGTGAAGGACATGACGACAGGCAAATCAAAGGGGTATGGATTTGTGTCCTTCTACAACAAACTGGTAAGGCTCCAGGGCAAGAACACAACATGAAGGTTATTTCTCTTTTCTGCTTTTTGCATATTACAATATATATTAAAACATTTAACATATTAAAGGGCATTGTTGGATAATTGATTTAGTTGTATTCATTTGCAATGTTTACATTGTGACATTAGAAAGATAGGAATAGCAAGATGGTAGCTTTTAAAACTTTACAATGCCGTACATAGATGTAGTGGAACTAGCTTTAATTTGAAATTCCAGGATGCAGAAAACGCCATTGGTCAAATGGGGGGGCAGTGGCTCGGAGGGCGCCAGATCAGAACCAACTGGGCAACACGCAAGCCACCAGCTCCAAAGAGCATCCCAGACAGTACGTACGCCGTCTCTTCAGCCCGCACCAGTGTGACCTGATAAGTTAGTGTGACCTGAAAAGTTGCTAAATAATATGTGTACAGTGTATATCCAGTGTATATGTGTATACATTTCTGGCTATGAAAACGTTCTGTTTTCCGAAAAATGCTGAAATGGCGTACATGTTGCAGATCAGTGTTTGAATCATGCACTATGGGCTTACATTTTATGTTAAGCAGATGGTTTGGTTTGTTTTTGAATCTTTTTCAATGGGTATTTTTCTTATAATTTCAGACGGGTCGAAGCAGCTGAGGTTTGAGGATGTTGTGACCCAATCCAGCCCACAGAACTGCACTGTCTACTGTGGAGGGATCCAGTCAGGGCTCACAGGCAACTACCCACAGTCATGTTTTTGAAAAAGTTTGCGTGGCGTAAAGTTGTCAATATATCGGTTGCCGAACCTCTTGTGACACTAATTTATTTTGAATCTTTCAGAGCACCTCATGCGACAGACCTTCTCACCATTCGGTCAAATAATGGAGATCAGAGTTTTTCCTGAGAAAGGATATTCTTTCATTAGGTACAGTTGGCAGAGACAACCTCCAGTGCACAAAATAGCCTCTAGATGTCAGCACAATATTTACAATTGCCAGCAATCAATAGCGCACCTGTAGCAGAGTTCTATTTCATGGGCATGTATCGTGTATTAACAAGTACTCAGTTGAATTATAACCCCGGATTCATAGATAGCCAGAAATAGATAAAGTGAAAAGATTTAACACCATTACCATTTGTCTTCAAAGGTTCTCCTCTCATGAAAGTGCCGCCCATGCCATTGTCTCCGTGAACTGCACCGCCATCGAGGGACATCTCGTGAAATGCTACTGGGGCAAGGAATCTCCCGACATGGCCAAAAGTCCACAACAGGTAGATAGGATGCTAGTTTTCAGGACTAGTCCTTCGTAAATGCAGACAAAATCGCCCGAGATGCAGTATAAAGAGTCACAGGTTAAGATACGTAATTGATTTTCCTTGAAGTCAACCAATGCTGTGTCTCCCCCAGGTGGAGTACAGTCAGTGGGGGCAGTGGAACCAGGTGTATGGAAGTCCCCAGCAGCCACAGCAGCAGCAGCAGCAGCAGCAGCAGCAACAGCAGCAGCAGCAGCAGCAGCAGCAGCAGCAGCAGTATGGACAGTACACTTCCAACGGGTGGCAGGTTCCCTCCTACGGCGTGTACGGCCAGACGTGGAACCAGCAAGGCTTCGGAGTGGAGTAAGCCCTTCATATTTATTGAATGACCTTGCATAGACTCATCAGATATCTAAAAGTCATTATTGCATATCATATATTTCCTATACTCTTATGAGACATCTTTCTCTTACAAGTCAATCTAATCTTCCCACCTATTTGGATTATGTTTGAACCAGAATTGTACTGATTATAGATTTTATTTCACAATAACTCTTAAGAAAAAAGAAAAATATACATTTTCAATAACTGTAACTTTCTCGCGCCTGTCCCTGCTGTTACAGGCAGTCGCTGTCACCGGCCTGGGTCGGTGGTTTCGGCTCCGCCCCGTCCCAAGCACAGCCGGGCCCAGTGGACTTGGCCAACCTGGCCAACTTCAGCATGGCTGGCTACCAGACGCAGTGAGCTGGCCCTTTCTTTCACCACACCGTCCACGCTCTGATGGGGAAACTCTTGACACTGGTGCTATAGGGATGATGTTTAGGGTGCCCTAGTCACAAAGGCTTTGAAATAATATTTGTGGTTACTGTAAACAACAAATCAGGAGTTTATTTGCTTTATAATAAGAATCAACCCACACACACACACGCATATATGGTATCGCTGTAAAAAAAACCTAAAAAAGCCACGTCCGAGTAATTTAAGGTGTACATTGCGTAATCCTTTTCTCCATACATTTTAAGATTAACACTTGGTTACATTTTTGTTATTAACACTTCAATGCCTCTTAACCAACAAGATACAAGATACATTTGGGCTTTGACAATCACTAACCGGGAATTTCAGATCAGGATTAATTATACTTTAAAACATCCATGGTTTTGGTCATTAATATATATATATTGTGTAATAATCAAGTGTTCCAGTATTCAACGCTTTTTTTTTACACAATATGATATGAACGTTTAAATGTAGCAACAGCTTTTATTGTTTGCACTTGGTCCAGAGAAAGTCCTCTGTGGTTCTGTTCACTCAAAGAGGAGCCATAAAAGAGAAAGATGGAAGGTGAAAATGCAGTCTACTGGAGGCAATTCAACAACGCAGATTTAAAAACAGTATACATACCTGCATGTTCTCATTCAACAAGTACTTTTTTTGTTAATTCAATTTTAGTTTTTGCTTCTATCTCATGGGTCAGGCCAGAATATGTGGAGTGTATAAATACTATGTAAATAGCTTAAACTCCAGTATGTTTTTCTCCCAAACCAAAAACCTTTTGTACAGATAAATGAGTTTAATTCTTTCTGGGACTGGTCTCCATGTTCATCCTTGGATCTAAAATAGTTGTTTATTCCTGTTACATTGATTCCCTTCACAGAAAATTGTAAAGGCTCCCTTTTTAAATCTGATCTTTTTTTATATACACACAGTAACTTATTTAGAACGATAATCGGTAAACTAGCCATCATGATTTACATCATGATTTATCCCCTTTATCAATATAAAGGAAAAAACAATGCTTCATATCAATTTTCTTTCTGTTTTCCATGGATGATAAAGTGGTTCACGAAGGTAACTCCAGAGCTAAATCCATATTTTCATTAATTTATTTTTTTAATTAATTTCTTCAATGATTCGACCCTATGTCATCCTTCATTTAAACTGAATTCTCATTCAACTGTTGTTTAGCTGTTCAAATGTCCAAAAGCATTTTAGACTAAAGCATTTATGAGAGCACTGGTGAATGCTGTAATCATTTGTTGTTATTTTTGTCCTGTCATTTGAATTTGTGTGCCATTATGTACAGTCTTATAAAAGTAGCTCCTTTTGTGTTAAAAAAACAACTGAACATGGTCATGTGGATTTGTAAATATAAACCCTTTAAAAAAAGTTGACGATTATGTACATAATGTAGGTAATCTAATTTCCATTCATAGAATTTTAGCAATATAATTTATGGATACGCCATAACTGCCATGTCTGCAAATTGTAATAATTAGTCTTCATTGCAATTTCAGGTTAATTTCAAATCAAAAGTTTCCCCATTGTATTTTTTTGTGCCATTTTTAGAGCGTAGAAGGAAATGGACAATGTTTATGTTGGAATTGCATGTTTGACATGTAATATATCTGATGCTTAAAAAATTGAATGTAATAGCAAGTTTATTTGTGACAGTTGAAATTCAAAAGCTTAATTGGATTGCAGTACTGAATAACTTGCAACATTTCATTCAAACAAAAGACACAAATAACCCATCCAAATAAAGGAACTTTTGAAACATGTTATTCATGAACATTTATTCTATTAAATGCTTTACATATAAATGTAAAATACCAGCAACAATCTATGAATTCACTTTAGAATGTGTCCGTTCTCTTATTGTGAAAGTAACACTACATTTATATATACAATACATATACAATTGATAGCTTTTTGTGTGATCATTCATACAAATGTGCAATTTTTTAGAGGGTAAACATAAAAGCTATTTTATTATGAATATTGTGCTGATTTGCCTCAGGCAAAAAATATCTCAGATGTGTCTTATGAATTTAAATTATGGACAAAGTTTTCAAGTTAATGCAAGACTATTTCATTACAAATAGACATTGCATGAATAGTCTAGTATTTTGGTTAACTAATCCACATCACAAAAACAGTTAACCATGCACTACATGCAGGGAATAATAATAAACACATTTGTAAGCATTTTGAAATCTTGTACATTGATTTATGTATTTTTAGCAAGTATGTATAATGTACTCAAAAATAGCCCTGTCATGGTGAATTGACAAAGGCCAATGTAGCATTAGCATTGATTACATTAATTTGTAAGATATTAATTTGAGCTAAAGCTTCCCTAGTATACAGGTATTTAATCTTTGTACTAGTGTGGAAATAGCAAGATAAATAAACAAACATCAAATTGAAGATTGTAAAGACAGCAATAGCAATCCAAGCTAACCACATAATAATATTGTTTTAAATCTAACACACTGTGCATTAATATATAACCTAGTAACCTAAACCTTTATCAAGCAGGGATGCCTATATGCACATACTGCTTGCTTGTAATTTGTGGTAAGCTATTTAATTATTTTATAGAAGAATATTGATTTATGCTATTGAATATGGTTCTTAAAATAATGCACTGGATTTTCTTTCAGTATTGATTGGACTACTGTTCAATTGTGTTCCTGCTCGGAGATACATGCTGAAGTGAATGCAAAATGGTAAACTCGCGTTACCAAACGCCATTGAAATGTTGCAAAGCACTGTTACCCGCTCATATTTGAGCGCGTAACAGCACCCTGTTCTACTGTGAGGTCAAATTTGAGAATCATATACAGTAAGTTCTACTTGGGTTACATATGAGAATATTATTATGCATAATAAACTGGCAGAAGGGACTGGTCTCCAGTATGGTGTCTCGGTTTAATCCATCTATCGGTCTGAGCTGAGAGATTGGCATCTGAGTAAAATTCCTTGTTCTGGATAAGGGCAAAAGGCAAATAATACAAGTTATGAATGCAGATCTATATACAAATAATCCCAATAGCATAATATTGAACATATCCCATTGGTTTCCTTACCATTTACTTAAATCCCAGCTTCTTCATAATCATTTCAATCTGTGGCACAATGGCCGCAATAGAGCTTTCCAGTTGAACAACCTGTCTGGACAACCTTTTATCCAAAGAAAGATTTCCACTGTTAGTTTGGCTTGCATTGTTCATAGTACATTAAGAGCAACCAAGACTTTCATTCCTTTTGAGTGTGCTCGTGGGTTTGGTTATATTTACATGATGCATTCTAAGTCTTTCTATTTCCTGAATAATTTAATTTAGTTAAATTATTCAGGAAATATATATATAATAAAGTACAATGGTACTGGTAGTCTCATAAATGGTAATCTCACCTCTGAATCTCCCTATGCTCCACTATGGTTTGATTGGATGTTTCCTTCTGAGCTGTGTTAAGAGATGTCTCCTCCTCTAAACCTTTATCGTAATCCATCCCAAGCTTGTTGAGTTCAGCACTGAGAGCCTCCTGAGGAATATGCAAAAAAAGACAGATTAGACTAGAAACTACCTTTGTACAATTGTACCCATTCGCCATGTGAGATGTATAAATGGAGAATTAGGTACAAACCCTCTTTTCCTCCAACTCTGCCTTCATCCTTTCTTGCTCTTCTTGGTCCAGAACTTGGTTGCCATCGTAGTCAAACCGAGAGAAGGCTGCAGAGATTTCATGGTCGGCATGTCCCATCCTTGCAGAACATCAAGTAGGACCAAGGTAAGGTTCAAAATGTAATAGTATTGAGGCAGCCCCTTTTAAATTTGTTTAGTTTTCATGACTTACTCCTTCAGTGTTTCTCTGAAATCCTTGAATTCAATCTCCCCCGATTTAGATCGTAGGGCTTTGTGAACATCGGATATTTTCTCCTTTTTGAGCTTCAACTTCATGAATGTTTTCATGTAGCTCTGCGTTACAAAGAGAGGACATTTGTACTTGCAATATTGTAGGTAAAAGTATAGAACGTGTTGCGCTTCATTCACCATTCACACAAGGTGACGATGCAGTTACCTGCTTGATGAGGTCAGTAATCTGCAGGTCATCTTTCTGCGATGAGAGCTCCTCCTTCACCTCAGAATATGTGTCATTTATGATGGCCAAAAACATATTCTAGGAAGCAAATAGGCAGAATGAATTTGAGGGAACCCGTTGTCAAGTTTATTTTACTGCTTGGAAGAGTGTCTGGTACAACTTACCAGCAGAACAAAAAAGACAAAGAACACGTAGGTGAAAAAGTAGATGGGGCCGAGTACCCTGTTGGCACGCTCAATTGCGTTGTAGTCAAAGTCACCGAGGATAATCCTGAGCTGTGTAAACCTTAAGACAAAAATACAAGCGTAAACCATAATGTTGACAATAACTTGATTTAATACTTTGTATATTTATCCAATCGGCCCTCTCAACATTCTTACATGCACTTGACGAAGGTGCTGAAGGATTCCACCTCCGTCCCAAAGAGCAAGTAACCAAGCTGAGCATAAGCAAAGAACACGATAAAGAACATGACTGCAAATCCAAGGATATCCTTTGCACATCGACCCAGCGTCGAGGAAAGTTGAGTCATGGTCTTGTTGAAACTGATGTATTTGAAAATCTGTAGGGAAGACCAGAACATTAAGAATTGATAGCCAGGCACTATCTTTTCAATGATGGATATGGACATGATGGTCTGGCACACTATTTAGTTAGTTCTTACCTTAATCCAAGCAAAGAACAAATTTACTGCATTCATATTATTGTATTGTGTTTGCCAGAATGCCAGGAATTCAAAATCTGCATAGATGTCTGGTTGTTGCAAAAGTTTGCTAAGCAACTTGTCTACTTTGATGGTGCGGAAAACGTTGAACAAGACTGCAACGATGGCAAGCTGTAAAATAAATGTAGAGGGATGAGTCATTCTTCACTGTAGTCGTTTATACAGATTATACAGGTTATAGTGAACTACATGACGTGTCATCGTTTTTCAGTTACGGCAAATATTTGCCGAAACAAGCCCCTCCAAAAACTCCTCACCAGTATTATAACAACGTCCAATATGTTCCAGACACTTTTGAAGTAAGAAAACTTGTGTATTCGCAGCTCAAGAATCTCCTCTACAATATAATAGAGGATAAACAAGCAGAAGACACACTCGCAGCCCAGTATGAAGTAATCCCAGTAAGTGATATAGCGGATCAGTTTCACTGTCCTTATCTGGTAGGAAGGAATAGCGCCACCAGAAGCTGGGAATTCAATCAGCAACCTGCAAAAATAAATGAACCCTTTTTGTCAAAATCATCATTATATCGAAAATATTTCAGTTAAAAGTGAATGTGAAATAGTCGACCAATAATTGACCTGATGACGCAGAACATGTTGATGTTGGCGTTGTAAGTGGAGAAATCAATGAAGACCGCTCTGGTTCCTCGGTCCAACCACAGATTGTCTATCAGTTCGCCCAACACGGCAGCGCTCTCATCCTTGGTGGTATTCAAGTCCTGGTAGTACCCTGCACCGCTGTACGAGGTAAGCATCCCCCAGTGTGCAGAGCCCTTGATCTCTTTCTCTGTATGGTACGTCCAGCTGATGAGGCAGAATAGTCAATCACAGAAAAGAAATACAATCAACACCAATCTTAAGTGAAACTAGAATCTTACAGCACACTGAATATTGCATGAACGATGCACTTTAAAAACGACAAGAGGACAGCGATGAACTCACGCGGTGCCATTGATGTCTCTAAAGTCCTGGTCGTCCTCTTTGATCTCATTGTAGACGTCGAAGCAGCCCGTGATTTCATCTTGGAAGTCACTGTGGACCTTGCAGGAGTTGTTCTTGATCTTGATCTGGCGCATCCGTGGGACCCCCAGCAGCATGTTCTCATAGTAGATGAAGGACCTCTCTCCACTGGCCAAGGGCTGGTTGTTGTACCATTTAGTCCAGTAGAGGCCATCCAGCAAGGGGCCCTTTGCATACTGTCCAGAAACAGAAGCAGGTTGTTCGGAATGGAACGTTTATGTATGGAATTTCCAAAATGGCGATTAAATGGATGTCAGTGTATTTGGAAGATGGAGGGAACTCACGATCCAAAAGTCGGCCATACTGTCAATAGACTGAAACGCAACACCGCCATCGCCGCCTGTGCTCACAAACAGGTCCGTCATGGCTTTGGTGTAATAGTAGGTGCTTGAGCTCGTCATTCCATATGTCACTGAAAGACAACATACTCACATTGTTATGCACAATCGTGGATCCATATCAGGCTTTGCTCAGGCTCATCTTTAAATGTTGCCCCATTCAATAGGGCCAAGATAAGGCTAAGTCAGGAGGACACACTCACGCAAGCCCCCATTCAAGTCCTGTTATGTTGCTCTGTTTCTGCCATAGCAGTCAAATGGGGTGAGATTAGAGGCACTAATTAGTTTGAAGAGTGCACGTATTGGATGGACGCAAAGAGCTTCATCAAACAATGTCAACCTAAACGGCACAAAGCATCAATGGCTGAGGCCATAGCTCTTATCAGTGGAAAGCAAACGAGCAGGCCCTGTGTTCCTTTCACTGGTGCTGTTCAGCCGGACAATGCCTCAAGCTGAATGGGATGGGGAGGACATTTATAGTGGACAGCCTCAGGCAGTCGATGATAAATCAACATGGTAAACAGGTGTACCACAGTAACAACCTGCTCAGATGACGCTACATCACAGTGACAGACGATCATCTCGGATTAAGGCGATAAGTAGATGAGTCAACAATGGAAAATACAAGATTTTTGCAGCCCTACTGACTTAATACTTCTCTCTAAAACAATGTTGTTGTTGCTGTTTTTTTTTGTTGGGAGAATCCAATAAAATGTCAGTCTTTATTTGAATTCTCAGTCAAACCCTAAAAACCCTTAAATATATGCTTATTGGTGTTATTCACAGTGCACTTACAAAGGCATATATCTACCAGGAACACCAGATAGACCAGTAACTCCCTGAGTGTGGTCCTCATGAACTGCTCTCTGTTGTTGGTGTTGTCTTCGGTCAGAGTTGTGCCCCACAGCCCTGCAGAGAAAATTTTTGTTGATTACGATCAGTAACCTTATACTTTTGTACAAGGTCATTTATACTTTTGTATCCTTACTTTATAAAATGGGTTCTCTGGATAAGGAATAGTTAGACCCATGGTGATAAAGAAACATCCTCACATTTTCTAGACTAAAAGGTTTACATGTTTGGTACATTTTCAAAGTTTTTAAGTTTCAGCACGCAGCTCATGTCGATTCATTTCATATTTGATTATCCACATGTATTCTGAAATATTGAACGGGGCAGCCTACCTTTGACAAAGGAGCAACAGCCCCTCCGCTTCTTGAACGTCCTCCCGTCAAGGGCCTCTGGCTGTGCCTTGAACGAGTTCAGGGGTCCTGGGTCTGGCATGCCCATGCCGTCCGCTGAACCCGAGCCCGGGAAGACGGGCTGGGGGTTGTAGATGGTGCTCACCACCCTCGGCAGGGGTGGAGGTGTGCCACAGAAGCCCTGGTTCACCCAGGCCCCATTTCCCACACGCTCCAACTCACATTCCACCTGCCCGCTGAGGTGGCTCTCAGACCGGTTGTTCAGGCACCTCATGGTTCCTCTGGGGTCCTCTGGGTGTCTCTGGGGTCCTGGGTCTCACTGGGATCCTGGGTCTCTCAGGGTATGGGAGATCCTTTCAGTGGTCAATGGTGATGGTCAAATGGAGCCCAGCGGAGGCACTGGAGGCTTTTGTACACCTGCTGGTAGAAGGACGATAAAGGGGTGATGACATAAGCGCTGCTGAGGGAGGGGCTGTCGGCCCTTTGTAGGTTTCTGTCGTGCTACGTCAAATTTAGATCCACTCTTATGAAACACTGTTACAAGCACACGCACTTTCAACAACAATATACCACACGGGCAGGTTCTATCTATCTATATATTCAATGAATTGTCTTATCCAACCCAAAATCCAAAATTCATACATACAATATATTTGTTCAAATCTCACACCGTCTCATCAAACCAATTACTTTCTGAAATTCCTGAAACAGCAGTCCTGTAATATATTTCACATTGCCAACCGTTGACGGCTTGTGAATCAGCTTGCTTATAAGAGTATAAAAGCCACTGTTCTCTCAGAGACCATAGCACAACGATAGCCCCCATCTCATCAGCATTGCACCATTTTGACTCTGCCCATCTTGTGTGTTCCGTCTTGCTTGCTGTCAGAAAGTGTTTACTGTGTATGCAAAATTCATGGAAGCATCTTAATGAGTCTATGATGACCATCTGTGGCACAGGGTTCATCTACCCTCTGACCCAGCACTTAGTCTGAGATGTTTACATCTCAGACTAGAGATGTAAACATAGTCTGAGATGTTTACATCTCAGACTAAATGCTAACTTTAAGTTAGACCTGACACACAAAACTGAACAAGGCATAAAACATTTGGGTATCTCTTTGTCACTAATTACAAAAAATAATGAACTAGTAGTTTAATATATTAGTTATACATTAGTTAGCTGGCTGGCAAGGATCTATCTTTATTTCTAGATTAGCAAGTTGAGTACACTATGACATTGATCTAAAGAATAATTCCAATGTTACCAACCTAATCAAATTAATTATAGGCTAATGAAATGTGTATGGCGTAGCTGAGATTGAACAAGGCTATGATTAGAAGGGTATAGATATCTTATGCTTAACACAGCAAGGGCTTGTGTTACGCTGGGGTCGTTCATGCCTGAGTGGCTCTGAACACAGCAATTAGACACAGCCATTAGCTAACAATGGAGCTTAATTTCTGCTCCTCTGTTGAATTGGTGGCAGGATCTGGTACACATGCTTCCTTAATTGTGTGTGGCTTGTGCCATGATGGCAACATTTCAAATTTTCCAACGATCACTTGTCATTGCTTGCTTGTCATTTTAATTAATGTGCCATCTAAGTTTATTCATATGAATCCTCATTCTGTATATAATATGTAAATAATAACCCTTTCCACTCATCAGCACAATAATGGGAGGATAGTAACACTATTCAAATTTTAAAGTGACGCACTGACATAATACGATTGACTCATGTTTTACAGCTAACATCTAGAATCCATCTTCTATCTGCTTCCATCCAAAATAAATTACAAGAAACAGCAAGCCTTTATACAGTTCTATTCAGTTGTGTAATCCAATGCCCAATTTGGCTCCCAAACTCAAGTCCATTTTATGTGCTTATATTTTGGTCGACGCAATTGACGTAATAGTGACTTATCTAAGAGAGCAGGCCCTGCAGACAATGGGATAGTTTTATTGCCAGGGTGATGGCAGTCCGGTGGCCCATCAGCTACTCTCCGAACAAAAGAGATGTTGTAAAATACACATTCTGTTTCACAACCCTCCATATTAGAACACTAAATAATACAAATTGGTGAAAATGTTGAATATTTTCTAAATTAAATAATGTATTCAATTATAATAGGTAGATATTATATTTGATACATGTAACATTTTTGTGCTATTAACAAAAACAGGTTGCATATGTTGAAATTAGTCATTATAACTTTAAACTCCAGCTCTAAATATTATGATAGATACATATTACAAATGTAAAATTATATATACACATATATATATATATTTTTTTTTGTGTAATCTGACCAAACAGAGCACTAGTTTTTATGAGTGATTAATGAATACAAAATACTTTTGTCGTTAAAAAATATTTATTTAAGGTAAAGAACTATAAAAAGAATAATCTTCATGTAAGAAATAACAAATTACAATTGTACGTATCATGGCAAAAAAAAATTACTCACTTTCACAAAATACATAATTTACTCAATTGTTTTACCAACAATGTTAAACAGTGGTTATTGGCAGATTGCACAGCATTTTGGGGCCATATCAAAATAATTTATAAAAAATACAATATGTAACACAATCTAATAATATCCCTTCACAGTTTTTCATTGAAACACTTCCCTTAAAACTTCCACATGCTTGAACAAAAACGATTCAAGATTACTGGGCTTATTAGCAATAATCAAAATCAAACATATAACACAAAATACCCTTAGTTGATAGTCATAAAAAATATTACAATAAGTAATAAAACGTTTTAAAACGTAATACAAATGTATTTACTTACTCCTTAACTGGAGGAAAGGCCTGTGTCATTATGCAAGTACATTACATAATTTGATTACACAATCACCTACATCTAACACCATGACTAATCATAATCTTACTGATCAAGGAAAGTCGTATGTTGAAACCAGTAGTCTTGCTTTGACCCTGGTAGCCTGAAGCCTGAATCTGGTAGTCTTAAGCCTGAACCTGGTAGTCTCAGCTTTGACCCTGGTAGTCTTAAGCCTGAACCTGGTAGTCTCAGCTTTGACCCTGGTAGTCTTAAGCCTGAACCTGGTAGTCTCAGCTTTGACCCTGGTAGTCTTAAGCCTGAACCTGGTAGTCTCAGCTTTGAACCTGGTAGCCATCAAACTGATAGGGGAAGGAGGAGTGGATGTACTCCTGCTCAGTAGGGGCGTCGTACCCCATCAGGCATGGGTAGGCATCAGGCTGAACGCAGTCCAACTGCAGGTCCAGCCACTGGCTGTGGGCAGGCTGGTGCCTCCTGGGGTCCGTCAGGATGCGACTGAGGGCCATGATGTAGCTGAGGGCCATTTGGAGGGTCTCATATTTGGACAGCGTCTTGTCCTGGCCCCACTGGGGCACCACCTTGCGCAGGCAGTCGAAGGCCGTGTTCAGGCCCTCCATCCGTTTCCTCTCACGGGCGTTAGCCGCCATCCTCCTCCGTGTCACCGTCTGGAACTTCTCTGGACTGCTACAGTCCATCTCGGACCCAGAGTCGCTGCAGCTGGCCAGCCGGGACTTCATGGTGCTTTTCGTCAAGCTTTCACAGCGTTCCTTCCCAAACTGCTGAAAATTACGAAATGCGTCCAATTCTTTCAAAAATTTCCAAAGTTTCAAATTTCTCCCTTTTGGTGGTTTCCTTCTTCTGCTGCACGTGACGTCTAGCAGCCCTTCGTGCCGGAGGGCAGATATGTGTAGATCCTGATACTGTGGGTGTCCTGAAGGTCAGACCATGAGCTCTCTGTGATGCTGAGGACAGTGGAGTCTTGCTGCTTTTATAAGACATGGGGCCGGATTAACAGGTGGTGGCAGGTGG
>OOFG01072324.1:0-11948 GCA_900323295.1 Molva molva
TGGTTTCAGGTTCAAAGTGGTATATATCACATGCAGTGGCTGATCAAAGAGTGTCAGCGCCCCCTTTTTACACAATTATCACTGCAAGAGGCCGTGGCCAGTGGGAAACACTGGATAGAAAAAGTCAGCAACGCTGCTAATGCTGCCAGTGTGTTTATTTAGCAAACACAAATCAACACGAAACGTCAATGGAAAACATGAAAGAATGCACAAAGCGACACTATATTTGAAATAATAACAAGCCATAATACTATATAAATTGAACATTTTCATAATATATATATTTTCAATTATCTATATAATTTTTTTCTATTATTGTACATTTCTCTATTTCAAGAATAATATCCCACGTACCGCCGGCAGTACCCTCACGTACCACCAGTGGTTCACGTACCGCAGGTGGGGAAACACTGCTATAGGCCAGCCGCCATTCAGACGCATCCGGGACCTTCTAAAACCAGTTCCGGTCTGACTTCAGTCAAAGCGGCCCGGGTCCCAGGTGGATACCTGTGTTCCTCCAGGTTAATACCTCTGTGTTCCTCTAGGTGTCTCTGGTGGGTCAGGAGCCGGTTCTGTTTGCCCGCACCGTGGAGGAGAACATCTCCTACGGGCTGACCGGCACCTCCATGGAGGCCGTGGTGGAGGCCGCCTCCAAGGCCAACGCCCATGACTTCATCAGCGCGCTGACCAGAGGCTACGACACGGGTACCAGTACTTTATTATTCCTCCAGTACTTCAGTGTCGTTGGTTTGAGAGGGGAACCGGAGGAGAAAGGTGCGCACTGCGCTCTCTGCTCATTTTAAAGATGCAAATGTTTGGTGGTGGGGAGGGTGACACCAGGGAGGGGGGGAAGCAGCTTCCCTTTAGACTCTGGTTCATACAGTAGTGTTATTTTTAGTAGTATTACTGTTGTTAAGCCTTTTTAGTCGTTAATAGTATTTAATATCGTCAATAGTGGTGTGATGTTGTTGGTAAGTCACTGATGCATCAACAAAAAAAATACGTATGTAAATACGTACGTTAAATACGTATTCTTTGATTACGTGAAACCTTACAACCAAAAAGGTCAGTGACATCCTCCGCTACACTTCTCACCGGTTAGGGGTTGCGGTTAGTAGTCGTGGTGGTGGTGTGTCCGTATAAGCTCTCCCTTTCCTGTTTCTCGGCCAGGGGTTGGAGAGAAGGGGACCCAGCTCTCGGGGGGACAGAAGCAGAGGGTGGCCATCGCCAGAGCCCTCATCCGCCAGCCCAGAGTCCTCCTCCTGGACGAGGCCACCAGCGCCCTGGACGCTGAGAGCGAGCACATTGTAAGGTCAAACACCTTCTGGTCACGTATTCACTGCTTAGTCGTGTAGCAGACACGGTTATCCAAAGCTACTAACGGGGGTTAGGGATTGGGTTATCTAGTGTCTTTACCGGGACTCGTTCCAGGGAAAGAACAGGTTTCTTACATGGCAGATAAGAAACACGGTTATTGTGGGTTTTCCGTCTGCATGTAATCGCACTGACTATGAGGTAATCGGGACCATTTCTTATCTAAATATGTAGACTGCGGACATTGGGGTTTGAACCCAGGATCTTTGTCAGGGAGGCAAACATCCTAACCACTAGAGTAGACCTGTGGATTTGGTGAACCAGCCAAACCACCACCTTTCCAGGTGTGTGTGGCTCTGACGCTGCATCTCAGACTCTTTGGTGCACAAAATGAATTCACCCACGCAGAACCTGGTTACGGTGTTTCCATGGCAAACAGTATTGGATCAGGATTGGGTAATCTAGGTGTCTTAGTCTGCTTTCACTCGGGGGAAAAACGTGGGTTTCTTCAAAAGGCTAACGTGTTTACTGGTCAGTTATTGCCCTAACCATGTAAATCACTAAAAACAGGCATGATCACTATGTAGAAGGGAACCTGTGTTAATAAGATTGGTTGTCAAGGTGGGAACGTTACTCTGATGTCAGGGAAACAAAACATGTTAAGCAGCAGGTGTATGATTACAGCCTTGCCTATCACTTCTCAGAAACGCTGTGTGGATCAGGGGCAGGTCCCTAGATGCTTCTGGGTCATTGGAAGGTTGTGTGGAAAACTTTTTTAGGGTTATATAATTGTCACAGGTTCAGTTAGTTTGAATGGTCCAACTTCTCAGGAGTCTTTCACGGAAGGTGATGTTGCACACAGCGATTCTCCACCACACGTATGAAGCAGTACTTTTATACAAGAACATAGCCGAGTGTGACAGTTCCTCTTTAAATCATATGCCCACAATATTAGTAGAGCGCTATATGGTTACACACTGCTCCTGTAGGAGCCGAACAGGCAGTACTTCCTACATGCAACGGCATCATTACATACATACAACATAAGGGAGTCATTCTTTCCTTTGACACTTACAATAATAAAAACAATAAAAACTTAATTGTATTGTATTGAGTTGCAGAGTCATGGTTTCAGATTTTACAATAAGGGAAGGACATCTGAAGTTTGTGTCAAGATGAGTATCATAGAACTAAACAGACGAATAAAGGTAGAACGATGTTCCTCAATTTGACAATCAGAGGTGTGTGTGTGTGTGTGTGTGTGTGTGTGTGTGTGTGTGTGTGTGTGTGTGAGTCTGAGAGAGCGTGTACGTGTGTATAAGAGAAAGTGTGATGGGTAAGTGCATTCATATATTTGTGTGTGCTTGCGTGAATACATTTGTGTGCATGTATTAGTGTCTTTATGCACACACATTAACTGTGTGTGTGTGTGTCTGTATGTACACGTGTGTGTTTGTGTGTATGTACACTTGTGTGTGCACATGCCTGCGTGTGTGTTACTAAATAACAGCCCTACCCCCCCAGGTCCAGCAGGCCCTGAACGACGTGATGCAGGGCCGCACGGTGCTGGTGGTGGCCCACCGCCTCAGCACGGTGGAGCGGGCCGACAACATCCTGGTGATGGAGCAGGGCGTGGTGGCGGAGCAGGGCACCCACGCCCAGCTCATGGCCAGAGGGGGGCTGTACTGCAAGCTGGTGCAGAGGCAGCTCCTGGGCCTGGAGACCGGCGCCGAGCTCCTGAACCCCACCAGAGAGGGAGAGAGGCCGGCGTGGACGCCCGGGGGCCACAGCCCCCCGCTGAGCCGGAGCCCCAGCGCCGGCGGCGGGCCGTGAGACCAGCAGACGCGGGGCCTCGGAGGAACTCACCCACTTGTTGACTCCCTAGTCCCTTTATAGTGAACACTTTGTAGCACACTATTTAGGGAACAAGTAAGGCAGGGAATAGAGGGAATTTGGACACTAATTACGCGCCGGAAATCCACCGGCATGCCGTGGATTGGTTGCATAAGCAAGCCGACATACTGCGTACTGCTCCTGCCTGCTATGCAATGTGCTGGTGTGGAGATTCGGACGGAGGAGTGGACAAAGATGTGCTGCTTAAACGGTGCATTAGTGGTATTATAGTGCACTATCAAGGGAACCAGATTTGTACACTCAGTTTTCAGACAACACTAAAAGGGGCATGGCCATCGAGAAAACATTTCTCTTAGAGAAATAAAAAGATGATATTAGATTTGTGAGGATATTTCCGTATGCTTTGAATTGAAGGAATCACCTAAGATTCGTGATCTAATTTTAGTCTGCCAGGAAATTATGCCGGATTGCACTGATACTACTGACAATGAGCACCATAATAATGATAGCTACTGATTGTATGTATTTTTATTTATTATATTGCATTTATATAAATACCTCAACAAAATGCTTTTGTGTAAAAAAAAAAGCAAGAATTTGTGGGCATTTTAACCATGTTTCTATATGCTGCAGTGAGATGACATATTTTGACTTGAAACAAGAACTGTAGCCTTTTTTCACTGAATGAGCCCCACTCCCTTTCCTACGGCAGAGTTTGTGTACACAGGGATAGGCTGAGCCTTGGGAGAAGTTGAAATTCCCCTTTCCATCCCTTTTTCATCCGCCTGCCTACCTTCATGTATGTTGCCGAAAGGCTTCCTCTTATACATTTGCTTTGGAAACAAAAGGGTGTCGCCAGCAAATGTGTTTCTTTCTTCTCACAGATGATATTTACCAAAACCCAAGTCTACCCAAGCAATTTGAACCCTGGTGGTTATGAATGTAAATGAGTGAACATACTATTTGATGAATAAAGATTCGATAAGCTTTGTTTATATTAAACTCTTCATTGCAATGAACAGCATACACAAGACAAAATGTAAAAAATATTCACGAGAAAGAATGCATTAACCTCTTAACTTTAACCATGGATACCATTCCTGTCTGTGTGTGTGCGCGTGTGCGTGTGCACACGTGAGTACATGCGTGTGACGTCAGGGCCCCCAACACCCTCCTCCAATCCGGAGCTCGGATGAGCTTCCGTAGAGGAAGCTCAGTCAGCTGTCACTGTCGGGAAGGCGTGAAGGGGATATCGTCTAAAAGTCGACCGAGGAACAACCACCGCACAACGGGGCTAAAAATGACCAATTTCGCCAACAAATTCAGCGCTTACACGATGACGCAGCTCAACGAGCTGTTGGAAGATGATGAAAAACTGAGCAAAATAGTGCAGGAAATGGAAGAGGTAAGAGTCTCGGCTGGCTGTGTGTGTGTGTGTTTTTCTCTCTCTAACCCTTTGTTGTGTTTTCATGACGCGCTCTCTAGGAGCTTTTCCGCACATTGAAACATTTGTACGATGGCTGTCATCCACGCCGTGCTAAGTAGTTTTTTTATGACACCACACCGTAACTTGCAACATTGTAAGCAGGAGTGAAGAAAAACCAAACCCTTATCTCAAGTTACCAGCCTTTACTTCTTAGTCTGCGCGACATTTTGTCCCGCAGAGTTCACCTCTACACAAACTACGTTAACTCTGTTGCTTCAACACAGATCTACGTTGAATGGTAACCGGAGGCTCGTGGTTAAATCGTCTAGCATACTATTAGTTTAAACTTTAGCTGGTCGCTCTACTGCCCACCCGACGTGAGGCCTTTAGTGCCGTCGTTTGGACGGTCCTGTTTTAATAAATGTTGTTTTTACTTTTAAAATGTGTCTGCTTAATATAATACTTAACTACTTAATAATGAATACATCCCGTGTATGTGTTCTGTACTGTACCTAATCGCCATGCACCTGTTTTGTAACTGAAGGCATAACTTGAACTGATGGTATTCGTTTATTTGTATAAAATGGTTTCAACCACAACATGTGGATTTCGTCCGGCATCAATCGGGTATATAAGCAGTATATACACTCACACATATTAACTATATATAGCAGCAAATCAGTAGAATCGTGTGCAGGGTTAGGTATCGTTTCCCCTTAACCGTGTGTAATCATGTGGGTGGTTCTCCTGTTATCAGCTCTGTCCTTGGTGGTAGCTCTTTTTTCCACCATGCCAATAAACCAGTCACTGCTTGTTCTCCATCATAGGCTGTAAAGCAATTCCTTAAAGAGAAACAGTTCTTCATTAAAACTTGGCTTAACAGTTTTTTTTAGATGGCTTTAGTTCTCTAACTCTGATATAAAAGAGGAACACAATTCTTTAAAATTGGACTTAAACAGGCTTGTGGTTTTGGTAGCCTCGAAGCAGAAATGAGAAGTTTCCGTCTTTCCTCAGGATTTTGAAGCTAGAATCAGCAGCCACTTAATGATTTGTATCCTAGGACACAATTTGCATGTGCAACACAACCAGCCATGGGAGTTGCCATATAATCTCCTCATATGTGCGTGTTAGGCTGCTCATATAAGGAAGTAATAACACTGATATTCACACATTCATGGTGCAAATATTTTAATAACTAGTTTGTGCGCACATAGGGTAAGACCTAGCGTTGTAGGTGCTTCCCCAGCCCAAAGTGGTGTGGATGCAACGTGTTAGACGCCCTCTATTGTCCGTGATCCCGTCTGTTTCACCGAGGCCCCGTGGAGGGCAATCGCTCTGCTTAAGACAAACTAGAGGGAGGATTTCTGGTTTACCATCATAGCTTCACAGACCTTGTTTAGCTCTGAATAGATTGCTTTGTGTTTACAATTATGAGTACTTTTGTTAACTATGAACATATTAATAACAATGCAACTTCCTGTTTTAATCGTCATCAATAAACCATGAAGTTGCTGCTTTTGCTCCTCTATAAACGGCTACTTAAGATAACAACATACTTTATTACATACATACATACATTATTCCCAGAACGGACATTTTGGTAAGGAGGACGGATTTGTTTACGGCATGACGCAGCATTTTTAGGTGTTTTTTGGGGCATGTGAGCACCTCTTTCTGGGAGGTGTAGAGCTGGGCGATGTCTCCATCATACCCAAACGCGTTTACATGGCGGGAACAAAGGGCCTCGGCCCGAGTCATCCGTTGAAACCAGAGAGCCCTGTGAGCTGGCTGCCGATCGCACCGATCCCTTCCTCAGATACTGACACAAGCGCTTCTTTCAGACGAGGCTTGTGTCACTGATCACAACAAATAGTTGCGGGTGAAAATGTAGACGAATGCAGAGTTTTCTTTGAAAGAATGTCGACGGTAGAGTTGTCTCTGGGAAGCCAGGCTGTTACTTGCCGCCAAGTTATGGCATGACTTATGACGACGTGCGTTGTAAGGTGTAGTGACAGAAATTACAAAATGGGAGCGGCCATTGTCTTTTCAACTTTCCACGCGCTTAGTTTCTTGTCTTCAAGTTTTAGTGGGGTTGCTAGACATGTAGAGGTCTGATTTCAAGGACAGTCCTTTTCGTCAACCGCCCCACAGACATGGCTCAGGTGAGCTTGTTCTCAGACAGGGGCAGCAGCTCCCCTCAATGTCATTCTAGAGAATTGAGATGCAGCGTCCATGCTGTTTGTCCCCGCGGGATCTGACTCTGATGCCTCTTGATGTTTGGCGTCTTGCTCAAGAGCACTTTGGCGGTGGTTGGGGAGGGAACTCGGCTGAGACTGGGACCATCTTTATGCCATGTGGTATTCCACACTGAACTGAATTCAGTTGTGCCTTGGTTTCCTTTGTAAGATAATGAATGTGGTGGTTGTGGTTAGCAAACAGGAAGTACTGAAACTATTAAGAACCAGTTAGCCGTCTCAGGGTGTTGCTAGTTTAATTTGTTTTGAGATACTTTTGCATAGCAACATATTCAATACGTGCTTTCCAGATCCACATCAGACTTGGCACTGGCCCACCTTTCCCTGGGTGTGTGGGTTGTTGTTTCTGTTGCCTGAGTCGGTTTAGGGAGTGAGTGACTGGTAATCATCTCCACCCAGCACCAGGCAAACAGCGATGGGTTGGCTTTGACAGAACAAGCCTGAACAGCCAGTGTTATCTAAAGGCCCAGTCTGTGGTTAGTCGATCACATTGAATGAGTAACGCACTTCTCCCAAATGCTAGGTTGTTCTCACTGGTGCAGTGGCGCTGTCCTAATGTTAAGGCTCTCCGTTGTCATTTATGGTCCACCTTTTTTGAAACAAGACTGTCTGTTTTTGGATTCTTCGTGTTGTCGAGAGCTGTGCCCACGTGTATTTTTAGAGCGGCCGTCTTGTATTGTTGCACATGACCTCCCTTGCTAAATGACCAGTTAAAACCAGTTTGGTTGGGCCGTGTGACATGAATTGAATGAATAGTCGATGTGCAATCTCACATAGGACTGACGCCATTTCCTTCACTCATTGTAGCCCTTTATTGCCTGGCTGCTGCTGTGGAGCGAATTCTTAAACGTACAATATTGAAAGGCAAGATGTTCGAGGCTGCTTAACAGAAAGACCAGACGCATTTACTGCAACTTAAGTTGGCATTACATTTACATTTACTCGTTGGCTCACTGCTAAATTACAATACCACAATGCTGATCACCAGTTTGGTGCCAGATTGTTATTATTTGTATATATGTACATTGTATATAATAAATTACATCCCTGCATGATGATCTAAAATGTCCAAGAGATTCCTCACGGCCGCGTTCCTCAGCCGTGAAGCCCAGGTTAAAGAGGAAGTAAGGTCTACAGTTCTCTGTAAAACAACAACAACATTAAACTATCATTCACCCAAAAATTGTTTCGAAGGTTGGTTATTTGATACATTTTTCTTTCTTTTTTCAGTTTCATCCTTCATATAGAAAACATTTTGTAGTCCTTAATTTAATTAGGTTTAAATCTTGGATAATGACAATGACCTGAACGATTTACAATAGATACGGTTCTCACTTGTTCGTTTTACTGGTGCCAATTTCTCCCATAAGAAAACCTTGAAAACCTTGCAGGTGAATTCAGAGACGGGTTAGGTTAGGCACCTAGCAGATCGAACGCAGAACCTTTCAGCTGTGAGTCGACCGCCCCGCCCGTCACTATTCTCCCAGCTGGACGACATCACCACCTCTTCCTGCTGTGTTTGTTCCTCAGATGCAGGGCGTCCAGCAGAGCAAAGATACGACGCTGGCCAGCAACAGGAACCTGGCTGAGCTCAACCTGGCTCTGCAGCCCCAACTGGAGCAGAGGAAGGAGCAGCTCTCCACGCACTACAGCTCCCTGCAGGAGAGCTTCGAGACCTACCAGTTCCGCAAGTCCACCCTAGGTAGGCTAACGCTTGAGTAGCGTGGGACGGGTCCTATTGGAACACCAGATGTAATCATCATAATGGTCAACCAGAGCCTGGCGTCATGTGGTGACACTCTGCGCGTAGAAACATTACTCCTTTTTTTACCACAACTCCTTGTTGTCCATTTTTTTTTCGAACATAAAAAGTTGTTTTTTTCATTTTATTTGTTTTGATTGACTCACTATGTTTGGGACAGGCTTGGTGTGAAAATGCCTTTTTAAACCTGAGGGTGGGAGAAGGTGGGAGAAGGTGGGAGAAGGTGAGAGGGTGTTGCATAGTAGGAAACCAGAACTCCAATTAGTTTGACCTAAAAACAATCAAAATGGCCAACTGTGTGTTTTACGACTAACAAACAAACCCGAGACATGTACACAAAATGTCAGCTCGCTGGCACACACTAGCAGAGGCAGAATCATGAGAAGAAGCTGACAGGTCAACAAGTCTTTGGTTCCCTGTCCATCTTTGGAAGACTAAACTCGAACCAAGTGGCAGAACACAAAACCTTCAAGATAAACCAAAACCGTGCCCTTAGTACAACAAAAACTGGCTGGGAAGTTTCCAGTCACTAAGTCATGACTAGTGAAACATTGTTCAACATTATCTCGCCCTCATGCTTCTGTCTTTTTCTGCTGTTGTTTGTTCTGTCGATCAGACCGGTTTCTCTACTTTCTGGGTTCCCTGTTAAACTTAACGGCAGGCTGTTTGTGTGTCCTTGTCCTTGTCCTTGATGACATAATGGCTGCTGAGCCTCTCAGTCAAAATGTTAATAACAACTAATGCTGTATGACTTCTTACTACTGTTCCACTTTGCTTTCTTCTTGTGGCAGTTATCTATGTTTAGGGTCTCTCTGATGTCTCTGATTATCTCTCTCTCATCTCGTATTTGACTCTCAATCTATTATACACTCTTTGTATTCCTTATTGTTGGCTTCAAAGTTGTCTTTTTAGTTGATCTGAACCTTTTAGATGTAGTTAGCCTTTCATAAAGCACTTTAACATTATAATGAAATGACAAAAGAAAAATGCTTCCACTTGTATGGGCACCTACGGAACAGGCTATGTAACACTGTAAAAGTTTATCAACTGTGTGTCAAATATTGAAACAGCCAGCCGAAGTATACCACGTGTAGCGCACGTGAGGTATTTATTACAGAATTCTACAGAAAACATGTCAATAGCTCACAATATGTTGTGACCAAACAGGAGTACTGTACAAGCTAACTGTTTTATGTTTCCTGTTTTAAACGTGAGAACAAACACGTGTTCACATGTTATGTGAATATTGTTACCATAATAACTGTAATGAGCATCTAGTTATTGTTGGCTTGTGTCTATCTGGTGTGCCCACTGTTCCTTGATTTTGCCAACCCATTGCTTTCTACCATCTCTGATGTGTAAAAGTGATTATGACTTTAGCTTTATGGCTATTTTTATTTTTGTATTAACCTTTATGTAACCAGGTGAATCTCTTTGACATGGCTCTGTGAATTGTTATGCAAAATGACAGCAGGTATGCTAGCTAGTGAACTATTTACAGAGAGACCAGAGAAATGGAGAGAGGGAAGCAGTGAGAGACAAGGCACAGTAGAGGGTAGATGTTGGACATGGGAGAAGGACGGATGAGCACACTGCACCCCATCATCCATGTTTTAATTGTTGCTATTAATGCCCTCTTCTGGGGTACCACTGTCTGTCTCTAGGGAGCTGGTGACATTGAGTAGCTCCATGCTATTTTTAACAACAGTTTGTTGTAAAGGCAGAATGGTCCAGATAGGCCTTTATCTGCCAAGAGATTGAAGTCTGGTGACTACTTGTGCAGAAATGTTCTAAGGCTGTCCATCTAAGATGCACACATATACATAGAATTAATAAATACATAAAGTAATATAACTAGCAGACAATAGGAAATTGGTACAATGTACACTTCTAGTTGAGTTTATAATTGAGACCTTTCCAAAATACACAATCACACCCCATGTTGCGACACCTTGCGTACATATTTACCCTTATGAGGCCAACGTTTTGCATAAAGCCATGAAATAATGTGTTGTTTGCGCGTTGCGTTGGAGCCTTAATCTCAACTTCACACACGCATCAGGCCACTGTTTGTGGTCTTCTTTTGACTGGAGGGATGGCTTTTGTCAAATGTAGGTTACCCCCCCTCCATGCACACTATCTGCTGCCCTAGTTGTAGATCTGCTGTGAGCGCTGGCATACGTGCAGCTGGCGCAGGGTTGCCCGTCTGACGGCTAACCAGATGACCGCCTGTGCCTAGCATGTGTAGCGGGCATGTGTACGTACTTTATGCTATATAGCCCACGTGCTTCACGCTCTTATATTGACCCCTTGAACCTTCCGGCATGTGTTCTTTACCCCTCTCAATATAACGTTGGCATCACGTTAGTGATGAGATATTATCTTTTTCCACAGTGCAGTAATCTCCCTGTTGTGATCTGATTAAGCTGTTGTCCACACAGCGGAACGGAGGTTCAAGGTCTCTAATACTATTATTAAAATTGCTGATGATGCTAGCATTACCGATGCATAAGTTCCCGATGCTGCTTATGTTCCCGATGGTGGATAGCTTTACAGACGGCGGCTAGCTTGACGATTGGTGGCTAGTTTGACGATTGGCGGCTAGCTCAACGATTAGCGGCTAGCTCGACGAATGGCGGCTAGCTCGACGTATGGTGGCTAGCTCGACGTATGGAGGCTAGCTTTACGTTCGGCTACATGCTCTTTGGATGGCGGCTAGCTTACAGTTGGTGGCTAGCTTTATAAATAGCTGCTAGCGCTACGGATGGTGGATAGCTTTAACAATGGTGAGAGCTAGCATTAGCGATGGTGGGCGCTAACGTTAGCGATGGTAGCCAGCATAAGGATGTTGGGGGGCTAGCGGTACAGACGGTGTTACCACTGGAGCTGGCGGTACAGATGGCATTACACCACTGGAGCTAGCGGTACAGATGGCATTACCACTGGAGCTATCGGTACAGGTGACATTATACCACTGGAGTTAGCGGTACCGATAGCGTTACCACTTGAGCTAGCGGTACTACTGGAGCTAGCGGTACCGATGACGGTACCACTGGAGCTAGCGGTACAGAGGGCGGTACCTCTGGAGCTAGCGGTACAGAGGGTGGTACCACTGGAGTTAGCGGTACCGATGGTGGTACCACTAGAGCTAGCGGTACAGAGGGCGGTACCTCTGGAGCTAGCGGTACAGAGGGCGGTACCACTGGAGTTAGCGGTACTGATGGCGGTACCACTGGAGCTCCCTCTCGTGGCCAGCAGTGAGTCACCACAAGCGCTGGTTTGTTGTTTGACCGTTTTGTAAAGCCGTGGAGTCCATGGGATGGTAGGGTAGACCCCC
>OOFG01072354.1:0-16131 GCA_900323295.1 Molva molva
GCAGCCGGTCCAATCGCTCGAAAACCGCAGCCGGTCCAGTCACTCGAAAACCCCAGCCAATCAGATCGCTCGAAAACCCCAGCCAATCAAAACCCCAGCCAATCAGATCTCTCGAAAACCCCAGCCAATCAGATCTCTCGAAAACCCCAGCCAATCAGATCGCTCAAAAACCCCAGCCAATCAGATCGCTCAAAAACCCCAGCCAATCAGATCGCTTCAAAAAAAACATTAAAAAAATTATAATAATAAACGCCTGTGTAAGTGCTGTTACATAAATGATCTATGTTATAATTTCATCGCCTTAATAAATATATAATGAATTTAACGTGAGCACAGTTCAAAGTAATTTGAGTGAGAAATAGGAGGTGTGGTGTTAGCGTGTGTGAAGAAGGTCGGGAGTCTCAAACTCAACGCGTGAGAGTTGGCAGCTCTGTGATTGTTCTAAATCGTCCTTATGTACCATTCTGCCTGCTCAAGTCGCTCCCTCCGTCGCTGCCAGGGAACAGTGTGGAGAACGAGTGGTTCAATGTAAGGAATAGGTGATATTAGAAAATGCATTCATTATCTAGAATTGGCACATCGTAAGACAGTTTAAACAGAAAGTCAAGAATACATCATTATCTATGAATAGCCCTGGTTATCTCAAAGTGCCGCTGAGAGTGTGAGAGACAGCCAATTAGGGAGGGAATTCTCATGCAAGAGAGCAGAGATTGAGCTGCAGGGTGACAGGGTAGAGTTAGTTTCATATGTCCTGTGGCGGCCATGTTCCGCTAGGAGGACGAGTGAAGAGAGAAACACTTCTGATGGCTAATCATTTGTCTTCAACCCGCCTCCCCCCCAGAACTATTATGTCTCTGGGCCTGTAATAATACAGCCCACTTGTTTCTGAGTAGAAAACAAATTGTGGCCTTGGAGGGAACCTTCTCAACACTTGTTATTACACTGTTTTTTAGTCGACTGGACGACTTTTATTTTAATTTATCTGGAATATCACTTGAGATATAAAGGTCATTTTAGGCATATTATGCAAAACATAAGAATTCTTGAAGCTTGAAGTATCCTTCTGAATGCATTATATGTTAGTAAATTCCGAAGCTCCAAACGCATAATTGTGCCTGTAAGTCAAGCCACAGAGGGATTGGGCCTTACATGTGTGGCCTTGTGACACAGAGGCCTCGACTGGCAGATGGACAACATGAGGCATTTAACTAAAACCGAGGAGGGGCCCGCACCCTGTGGCCCGGTCAGCTCCTCTGATCGCATATTCATGGACGCAAGGAGAGGACTCACAGCCGCTTATATTCACCGCCTATCGGGGTCAAGGAACAGACATGGAGGGAAGGAGAAAGCAATGTCTTTAAGCTGGAATGAGTCAACGGGGGGAAATGAAGGAGAATGGCTTCTACTCCCTCTCATCCTTAGATGAACCCATCGCTGGGGTCACTCATCCCTCCACTAGAATGAGAAGGATTTCCCAGTCTATATCCAAATGCCGTTTCAATGTGAGAGAACGGCCGGGCGTTGATGGTGAGGCTTGAATGAGACATGGCCCGCGGGAGTAAGGATCAGATTTAGAATGTCATCACCGGACGGGAGGCTTGCACATGACAGACTGTACACGCGCCACAGCAGTCACTTCTATAGATTCTGAGCACAACAGATCATAGTTTGAGCTATGATTGGATTTAAGAAAGCCACACACAATCTCAGTTTGTTGTATCTAAATCAAAACTATTCTAGACTATATAAACTATCTAGACTATCTTAAAGTCGATATAATGTATCATATTCATCTTTGTTTGTGTGCGTGTGAGTGCGCATAGGTGCATGTGTGTGCGTGTGTGTATGGGTGAGTGAGCTAGAGTCCATAGAAATACATTGCTTGCTTCTGGCTTGGCCTGTACGTTAGCGGAATTTAATTTCTGATTGATCTGTAAGGAGATTATACATGAGATTGTTTAATAGTTATCTGCCAGAAGATGATTACTTGTGTGAGTGTGATAGCCGGTTCAACACAGGTGTAGCTCATGAAGTTAATTGTAGGGCACTCCCACTAGTAAACTTAACATTGTCCGTACCAGGGCCCTGACCCACATAAATAGAATGACTTGTGTGTTAACACAGAATGCTCTCATCATTTGGTTTATGAAAAGGTTAAATATGGGTCAAATTTGTCAAAAGTATGGCTGTGCAACAAAGTGTAATATGAATTGGCCACAATGCCCAATTTTTGGAGTTGATATGGGCAGCCATGGTGTTCCTAGGGAACAACTATGCTACTTTTATATTTGTGCTAGTTTCAAAATGGGGTACAAAAAAAAGAGGCTGGTAACAGTGTGTGGGCCCTTCACTTTGCTGTCAGGAGCAAAAGGGCTTGTACATCAGAATACATCATGGGATTTTTTTGGGTGATACTCTGCCCGTTGGAGATGCCTCGAGAGCTGGCTTAACAGAAAATCTTAAACAAACGTAAATATACCGTAACCTAGACAATCCAAACTTTGTTTTGCCATGTCTCGCATGAGAAACGCTGTGGCATTTGCAAACACAACAATGTCTCCCAATGACAAATCATTTCAACATTAAGTACTAAACAATGTCCAAAACACCATTACTACCAATAACATTCCTATGCTTCCCGAAAGGGAGGCAGTCATTACGATGTACAAGCCCCATACAGGCTAACTATGACACAGCCAATTGACATGCTGTTTCCTCTTGAGGCCAGGCTTTGACTCGAACCTTGATGTAACCTTGTGTGGAGTTGGTGACGATGCACCCAAGAGAACCAACTGGCCATCAATCCCATTCATTGTTTATACTCCTACACAGTTGTATGAATTTAATGACACTCTTAGCACAGATGCAGCTTCTTAGATTATGGAAGTAAAGAGATATACACAGACATATATAGTTGTTGTTGCAATTGTATTGTATTGTGTCAAATAAATAAGCTTTCTTGTTGAAATTATTGATGCAATGTATTAAGAAGTCCCTATAATAGTATAACATAATATTACAGGGCAATCTCTGTGCTACAGTGAAAGAAGGGCTGGAAATCCTTTGAAAATTACAAACCCAGCAGCCCTCATCAGTGTCTGCATTGTTTTAAGGGCCAAGGAGAACACGTTACCATAGATAGCAGTTTGAGCACCTGAATCGTTCAGTCAGGTCACAATGTTCAAGTACTCATTAAGTGGGCTTTCCAATTGGTGGCCATTGAAGATTGGTGGCAATCAAATATCTATTTATGTGTACAAATGAATCTAGTCTACTGGTATTCCATATTAATTGGTTTTATATTCCACAAATAAACATTTGCAAATTAATCCTCTAAATGAGCCATCAGCGTCGGTATTGAACACAATATGAACATTTGCAAAGCACCATCAATAGTGTAATCACACAGAAAATATGGCTTAATGCTTTAGAAAGCTATTGTGCGCATGCATGAACGGTTGCAACCATGGAACTCTCCAAATCTCGACAGATCTTTGGGCTTACCATTCATGTTTTTGCCAAGGCGTCCATCTTGTGTGTTTCTCATTGATGTATAATAAATACTGGATGTGGAACACAAAAAACAAAACGTAAATTGCTCACCCAGCGCATACCATGATAAGGGGATATTACTGGGCCACTGAGCAAAGTCAATGAAATGTCAGCCATCTTGGTCTGTGTGTCTATCGCTGGGAACCCCATCAGTATTTTTCTCACTACTTTTTCTACTTTTTTCTTTTCTAGATATGGCTTCTTCAAGTAGTTTGGTGACACTTTCTCTATCCTGTTTGTCCTCATGTGTTCACTTATCCTGTGACTCTTTTTTGGGGCCAAAACTTAATTGCATTGGCTAAATTGCATCACAAAATACTGGAAAACCAATAATGTATGACGTTGCACAGTGTGAAGCGAGACATTTATTAAGGTACCCGTTGCTTCCAGTCCAACCGTTAATGGCTTCAATGACTAAGAAGTTCAAGGAGCCATGACAACCGGACATATCAGGAAAAGCATATGTCCTCTGTGAGCTCTTTGTTGGGTCAAAGCACACAACCCCAGCCATGGAGTAATGCCTTGTGTGTCTTAACTCCTACTGGGCCACACCTCTGGGGTCTCACCCGAGAATCTCTACATTAATGAGACACAAGCTGATCCAGCCGGTGGAGTATTTGGAAAGCAGGATTATAAAGAATCGCCATCCTTTGGGGCTTTTCTGAAAGAATGACAAAATGTTACTTTGTAAGGCCTGTTTGCAGAAGATCAAAAATACCTTAAAGCAGTTCCGGTTGAGGTAGAGATGAAAACAAAAGGTAGACCAGCTGAAAATGGGTCAAACAGAGATCTTTAAGATGATTCGAAAGCGACAGCAGAACATTGTAGCGTTTCAACGCTCAGTAGCACTGGGTGAAGATGGTGCATCAGGAAAGATATTTCAAGCTATTTTTTATTCATCCCGCCCCAATGAAATCTGATAGGTTCAACAAAAATAGTTAAACCGTTACACATGAATCTTTTCAAATAACTTTGAGATAGGGACCAACAAGGCAAACAGACTTTCAAAAAAATAAAATGAAGATACATATCATCTAACCAATTGCGATGTATAGGCTCCTTTTTGAATATTAACAATGGACCACTTTGGTGTCACTAAATAATGATGCAGTATTTTGTAGGCAGGGCTTAGCCGTCGACAGAAAGAGCGGTGTCTCTGTAGCGGTGGCAGTAAAATACAAATCTGAGCGAGGAATTTCTTCTTACTCTAGCAAACCTGAACACAAAACATTATTATGGATCTTTCACATGCCTCTGTTTAAAGGTTTGTCGGCACAATATAAGTGGGGAGAAACAACCGAAATAAACTCACGCTGAGCAATGGGATGAAGTTGCCAGACCCACACTCACAGTCCTGTCATTGCTGGTGTTGACTACTAAACGGCCATGTGTGCAATGGCTGGACATGTATACATATCTTGTTGACACACCCAGCATGTACACTAAAGAGAAATAAAAGGCAATTCAAGTCGCTAGATGCGTAAAATGATGTGCTTGATGGCAATGTCTACGATTTAGGATTCCATGAATTGGTGGAAGATATTTGTGTGCTACGAACCAAAGTATTGCCTAGCAGCGGCAAGTACACAAGACAGAATTATACAATACATGGACTATGATTAATACATTCAACAATTCCATACTGACAGCTAACTGCCCATGCATGGCTACGCATGGTAACTCTTCTTAAACCATCAAGACAATATGTAATGGATGAGATGTATCATTAAGTTATTTTCTATATGTGTTATTGCTATTATATTTACAACTAATTGGACTACATATGTGTTCTATAAATAGCAAAATACGAATAACGAATAATTACTTTATTTATAGAGCATCTTTCAATAGAGTGAATTAGGCTTACTGTTCTTTAACAGGATTAATGTTTTCCTTAAATCTATATCGTCTAATATAGCTTTATCAGTGCAGATTATTGTTCTATTTATTTGATAAAATGCGTTTTTTCAATGTTCTTTTAAGCAATCAGCTTTACAGCTGTACCATATAAATATGATTACAATTGTTGTCTTTAAAGAAAACACAATTGCTGCATTTTTCTTTAAAGTTAAGAACTTGATTTTTGAGGACAGGACTTATAAGTAATATTACAATCTTCCAAACTTAAAATAGGCCTACGATATTTTATTTCTCCACTGAAACAAGATCATATTCTGTAACGCAACAACAATCCCTAGATCTTAAAAAGATGGGCTGCTGGCTGAGTAGCATGATGAACGTTCATCTTCTTTATAAAAGGTCACAGGTGACAACCTCAGGGAAATAATACAGATAAATAATAAATAAATTATAAGTCAACATTTATAATACCATATATTCAATAAGTTAGGTTAGCAGTAGAAATGTAAGTGAGCAACCTGTGCAGGTCTCAATAACTGGTGCCGTATTGTGTGATGGAATAAAGATGGAACAAAGTCTGGGCTTTCCGGATCATTGTTTCCTCCCCTGCAAAATACCATTGCTCACTACATTTTAAGACTTAAGTAGATCTAACCAGAGTGAGGCAAGTTAACTTAGTTAAGGCTGAGCTTAAACTTTGAGCTTAGCCTTAGTTCTGATATGCATTTCATTTCTAGGAAAGGTATATGTGCATATATATATCACAGTACCATATGCCATAGTTTAATAATTATATGCCAGCCTCATAAATTGAATGATGTTATCAACTTGCCAACCAGCATTTTGGTTTGTTTACATGCTGAGATGCTCTAATGTTGCTAACACTGCCTGTTTCCCATTGTGAATTAGCCCTGTGATGCTGATTCGTTTACAATGATTACTTCATTAATTGCTGCCTTTGCATGTGTGTTCACTACTGGTGCAAACCTTACCTGATATGGGCACTGCACAGATGAGAACAACGAAAAATGCGTCCAGTATGTTATTTAAATGGCGTTTAGATTCTGTTGGGATGGAATGTGATAAAAATTAAGGCAAACTTTCTTGCCATTTCTATTCTGACAGCCGACGGCACAAAAATAAATATACCCTTGTTTTGTGTGACTACTCCAACTCTCTCCGTATCTCTTTACGCTATCTTCTGCCACCAGGCTACTGCTGTGATGTAATCGTGACAGCCACTCCAAATTTATCTTTTGCATGTGAAATAGCAGACTTCCCTTCCCCGCCAAAACCGGTTTATGTTGCGTGACGTGTTCAGGAGCTGTTTATGACGAGGCAACTGAGTGTGTGTGCCTGTGTGGGTGGCTGTCTGTGTGGATGTGGGCGTGGACATGTACGCCTGACTATTATGCAATAGTCAATAGTATTGCAGGAAGTGAAACCAAGGAAATTTGATACTTTGGAAAAACGACAGTCGGTTCTCAACACAACTTGTGTGTAAAATACTGTCCTCATTTCCTGATTAATCTTTATTTACAACACAAGAGGCACTTAAATAGGTAAGTTTCATGTTTTTGTGTGTATGGCTTCATTGTCAAAACAAAAAGAGGGAATAATGTGACACTTAGTTTATTAGGTGTCTATATTCAACTCCGTCAAAGGATTTTTCTCACTATTTCTATTTTGTTATTTTCTAGATATGGCTTCTCCAAGTAGCCTGGTGACAGACGAGCACTTTCTCTGTGCTATTTGTCTGCAAGTGTTCACTGATCCCGTGGCTCTTCCCTGTGGCCACAACTTCTGCCTAAATTGCATCACAAAATACTGGGAAACCAAAAATCTATGCCGTTGCCCAATGTGTAATGAGACATTTAAGAAGAGACCTTTGCTTCGTGTCAACACTTTGATTGCTTCAGTATCTGAAAAGTTTAAGGAGCCGTGTCAACCCGACATATCAGGAATAGGATATGTCCTTTGTAATCTCTGTGAGGCAAAGAATACAACCCCAGCCATTAAGTCATGCCTTGTGTGTCTTACCTCGTACTGTGCCACACATCTGGAGCCTCACCAAAGAATCCCGGCATTAATGAGACACAGGCTGATCCAGCCGGTGGAGGATTTGGAAAGCAGGATATGTAAAGCGCATCACCAGCCTTTGGAGCTTTTCTGCAACAATGACAAAATATTTCTGTGTTTGGAATGTCTTCGAGACCACAAAACCCATGACGCAGTAATGGTTGATGTGTGGATGAAAACAAAGAAGGACCAGCTGAAAGCGTCTCAAACAGAGATTGTTAAGATGATCCAACAGCGACAGCAGAAGATTGTTGATTTGCGACACTCAGTACAGACCGGAAAAACAAACGCAGAGAGGGCCACGTCAGTCAGCTGGAAGACAATGAATGCGTCGATAAAATACATTAGGAGAAGCTTTACTGAGCTCTTGGAAGTACTAGGCGATAAGCAGAGAGCAGCAGAGGCACATGCTGAAGGCTTGGTTAAGGAGATAGAGAAAGAAATTGTCCAGCTGACACAGAAAGAAACGGAGCTTCAGCAGCTCCAGCCCAACGACGACTGCTTCCAGTTCATCCAAAGTGTCATAAACGTCCGCATCAATCCGCCTTCACTGACCAAGGACTGGGATACGGAGAGTATTGACTGTGATTACAGTAAAGTAGAGGAAGCAGTGAATCAACTGGAGTTGTCGGTGATGAAGGAAGCGTTTATGCTGTGTGATCCGGAATTGCCAGCGATGCAGCAGTACTATGTGAAGGTCGTTTTAGACCCTGACACTGCACATCATGATTTGTCCGTGTCTGAAGATGGCAAGCAGGTAAAACATAAAAGGTTAAAAATGCCAGTCCCCCTTATACCACAGAGGTTTGATCGTGTGCTCAATGTTTTGGCAAAAGAGGGTTTCAATGCAAATATATTTTACTATGAAGTCCAGGTTAACGGCAAGACTCAGTGGGATTTAGGGGTTGCAAGTGAGTCTATTAACAGGAAGGGGGACATCAGGTTGAGTCCGCAGAATGGATACTGGACCATTTGGCTCAGAAAGGGAAATGAATACACTGCTAACGCAGGAACCGCCGTTGTCCTGAACCTCAGGAAGAAGCCTCAAAAGATTGGCATTTTTGTTAATTATGAAAGGGGTCACGTTGCCTTTTATGATGTGGAGGACAGTGTTGAGATCTATGCTTTCAATGGGTTCACCTTCACTGAGAGGCTTTTCCCTTTCTTCAGCCCAGGTGCTAATGTGGATGGCAATTCAGCCCCGTTAATCATAACTCCTGTCATCATTAAGCAAAGGAATCCCAGATGGAGTGACGATGAGAACGATGACTGTGACTATGACTGATCTTGAAATACCAAATCAATTAATGTTTTCCATATTAAATACATAATTTTTCCCTATATTAGGTTAGGAAAACAAAGTAGCGATCACTTTTAAGAATTATTGTTTCATTACATGGTTTTTAAGGATTGAAAAAAAGTATGTTTGGGGCCAAACTTCCCCTTAGTAGTAAACACCCGATAGGAGCCAGCGTATCTTCTAATGCAAATATATTCTTTAGCTCAATGGCTGAGGCAGGAGACAGGTCAGACACTGAAAATATTGACCTTGACCCATGGGCAAGGGTCATGCCCATGACCTTTTGTTGCAGAAATAAGAACTCTGTTTTGAGAAAGATGGGATTTATGTTCTGACTTTATAGTATTTTACCCAAATGCATCTAGTGGCTAATTGTTTAGTGGTTATAACATGTTTATTGTCAAGTTTAAACATTACATAGCAATCAAAGATGACTAGTGATCCATGTGAAATTAACTTCATGACTTCATGTCTCTTGTTTTTACCATCAAATGTGTATTGACTATTGAATGCATTTTTATGAATATTTTTACTGTTATCTACTTTGATAAAAAAAAATTCCATTAAATGTATTCCGTGTATCAAATGCATTTACTTTTATTACATATTTGAAAATAAAATGTGCATTTAAATGCTAGCATGATCTCTCAATGGACTCTTTCTCTCATTCATTCAACAATTAATTTGAGATTTACCCCCGCAGACTTACTTTCGATTTTTAAACTTCAACCATTATGAATTGCACATATTTAATCACTTGAGTGCCTTCAGAACAAAAGCAAAGATGGCGTGAATGTTACAGCCAATGTTTGTAGAATAATGTCTACTTTTACCACATGTTTCCTACATGCCTTTAGTACAATGAAATTAATATAATACCTGCAATGACAATGATTGACAAAGAAAAAAATAAGTTTCAGTTTCACCCCAGTTTTCTCTGGTGTCTGTAGTAGATTGGCATAGGTGGGGATGTCTGGATATCAAACACACTAATTCACAATTGTTTACATACATGTATATTCCTGTCTTGCCTCTGGGCTTCCTTACCTTTGTTTTTGTCTAGAAACATTAGGTAAGCGGTGCATGCCTCCGTATGTATGTTTTGCTTTACTGTTGCTAGCTATGCTTGCTTAAGTAGTAGTTTTCTGCTAAGTTACTTTCCTATGGCTCAACCATCGTTCCTCCTAACCTGCCCTTTGTGTTTTCCACGACATGTATGTGACTCAATTACAAGTTGTTTTTCTAGATTAAATCCACATGCTTTCACACGCAGCGCTAATGTTTGGATAATTACTTATGTGACAGCTGCTGAATTGTGCTCCTACGCAACAACAAAAAACAAGAATTGTATCAAATCCAGTCAACGGGGAGAAATATCCCTCTGCAACAAATCACAGAATGTTTTTATTTCACCACTAATCTTCTCTACATGAGCTGAAGGAGGCTGAGTGCAGCGCAGAGCGGAGTGATCCCAGGCTGCTTTTGGGTGCTAACATCAACAGAACGGGTGAGATGGATCAAACTCTTCACGGCCTGGAGGCAGTGATTGTTTCCCCTGCACAGTTGGAAAGGGAACTGAAGGAACCCATGATGGCCAATGTTCTATCTCTCTTCACTCAATTTCTATTACCTCCCTTCAGGTTTCAGAGGGATCCTATATACCCAAGGCCAGCGGCATGCGATAATGGAAGCGTGGTAATATGTGTTTGTTTACTGTGTTGTTTACCAGCCCCGAGGCAAAAAACAATTCAGACATCTTGGTCCACCCTCTTTTTTTGGTTTTCTTAAATCGTACTTTGTGAAGAACAGGGCCCAGTTCTGCCTAATTGGTGTTTATACCCTGTTTTTGCTTATCCGGACGTCGATGTGTGAATGTGTGTGTGAATGGGTGAATGTGAGGCAATCATTTATTCGAAGGGCTTTGAGTGGGAACAGTGCTTAGAAAAGCACTATATAAATACACTCCATTCATCATCGAGGCAGCTTGTAATATTCATTAATTTCGAAACAGTATTTGAGTTTAAATATACACCAGTTATTACAATGATTCACTGGCTTCATAACATATAAAATGTAATGAAAGATTACATTTCATGGATGTCAGGCTTTTTGTTCTTTCTTATGGTTTTATTCAAATTTTACAATATTAATTTTTCTGTTGCGTCGTGCGTTCTTGTTGTATCATGAGCTACAGTCACCATAAATTGACTAAAACATACAGTCAGATAATCTGATTACTGTGTGTGTGAGCACATGTGTGTGTGTGCGAGTGCATGTTGCATTCCTCCATAATAAAGTGCCAAATGAGATTCATCCATTCATTAGGATGTTACCAACGAGGCTAGATCCACAGCCCTTAATGAGACAGTGCTCCATCAAGTGTCCTCCTCGTAGGGCCTTGGGGGAGAAGACCGGGAGAGACCCACCAGCAACCTGCAGCCAGGGCCATCACAACCCGGGAGCAGGATCCCAGAAGTGCTTCCTCAATCTTGTAACCGAACAGCAGCAGAAGCCACAGTCACGGCCGGGGAAGGCTGAACGCTCTCTACTGAACTAACTATTGGCGTAGCGTGGATCGTTACGGAAAACTAGAGTCATCATCTTTTATATCTGCCCCAATGACCGCCGTGGTGTCACCAAGGTTAACAGGCTCGCTATGTTGTGATGCTGTTACTGACAGGCCATTAAGGAGTTACTTCAGGGATGTATGGGACTCTCCAATCTGCTGGGTCATCGCCTTTTACACGCACAGTTGTGCTAGCCTAGTCTTGTGAGACCATCCCGATCTCATGAGTTCACATTCTGTTTCTCTCTGCAGAATGGCCTTAAAGAGGTATGATAGGACCAAGCTGTCACAGTCTGGCTCTATGTTCTTGAGTAGCCATTCTCCACCTGTCCACCAGATGTCCTCAGACTCTTCCCCTTGCTATACAGATCCTGCCACTCCCATCTGCCATCATTTCATTCCCCTCACCTGAGTGTCCTTGTCCATCTCCCCACCTGCACCTCATTCCCTCATCAGTCTCTCCCCATATATGCCTGTTAACTCGCTTTGTTCCCTCGTTGGGTCGTTATAGTTGTCATGTACCGTTGGTTGTCGTTCTAGGTTTTTCTGTGCCTGTTGGTGGAACTTTTGTGGTTTGAGTTGTCTTTATTAAACCCTGTTTACGTTACTGAGTTCACATCTGAAGTGTTTTATGAAAACAAATTTGTAGAAAGAATTTAATATATTTCACCAAATATTCAGTGTGCTTTTGCTGTGGTAGGAAATAGTCATTTTCCTTTTTGGTATTTTTCTGTGGGGCATCTTACTTCAAAGGAATTTTTAATTTCAAGGAATTTTACAATTTAATTTTTTTTTTAAGCATAGGTTCCCTATTCGTTAATGTTTTTATAATCTATTACTTATACTACTGCTACTAGTACTACTACTACTACTATGATTACTATTACTAATAATAATAATAAAAAAAAATAATAATAATTAACAATAACAATAATGCAACAATACATTTGGAAGTACACTGATAATAATAATAATAAAGTACATTTAAACATAATGAGGATGTTCATTGTTTATCGTACCATGATAGCTTGTAAAAACCCTGTCACATTATTTCTAGTGTCAGACTCTGTGTTTGCGACATAGCTTAGGGCTTCATATAAAATGGAGGTTAACATCACTATTGTTAATTTTGTTTTATGAAATAACCTTTTTCCATCATCTCCATTTTGTTACAGTTGATTTATGCAGTGGTCAGTGGAGGACAATGCCGTAGTTAGCCATGGTCCAGGATGTGAGAACCTTTTTATGTTATTTTTTAAAAATTTTGCTGAATTAATAATGAATGAATCGTGAACCCACATAGCATTGTTATGCATCTTCAGGACCTTCGAAACCAATTAGTGTCATCGGGGCACTAGAGAACATTTAGCAACACCTCTCTGCCTTAAGGGCCATTTTCTCCCCACTGCTCATAATGCAAATAATTAGGGACCCCTTCTTTGATTAGATGGCACACTGTCACTGATTAAAATAAGACTCTTTTACATGCACGCACATACACATGCATAAACACACAGACACACACACGCATACATATGCATGAATGCACACGCACGTATGTATTAACAAAGGTGTTATATTTGTGAATATGGAGGGACAAAGAAAGTCAGAGAACTGAAGAGATTATCGCACACATACAGGCACATCTAACTGAGCTTGATACAGACAGACAGACAGACAGACAGACAGACAGAGAGACAGAAAGATAGACAGTTTCTTGTCTGTGACAGGTTGGCTCGCATGCAGGAGCCAAAGTCATGGGAGACGTGATTGACGGGTCTGGTTGGCATAGCGACAGGCGGACAGACACGCAATCTCAGCTGAACAGCGCTCCACTTTTGAGCAGTCTGACCTCCAAACAGTCCAGGCAGCAGGAGCCTCAGGCTACCACAAGCTAATATAACAAACACTGAAGACTAATCTACCACAGGTTACCGCTTATGGATAGCCCACAAAATAATGGGATTACGCTTTATCTTTCACTTGCAGGTACTTGATGTTAGCTGCGTCTAAATTGAATTCTGCTCTACAGTCCCCCAAAAAGTGAATAAATTCTGTCACACTGCAAACATCAAGCAGCAACTTTGTGTTGATTCTCAATTTATTATAGGAGCAGTAAGTGGAGATTGTGTTTGTACTAAGACTATGTTAGGGATCTGTCACGATCAGCATTGAAATCTGCATTTTCGCGCAGACAAAATGGCCGTTTCTCTGTTCTGGTAAACCGGGGCTTGTACAGTAGTCGCACAAATCAGATTAATATCTAAGGCCTGATGGCAGACGAGTAAAATCTGGGAGAACAGCGTGTTTCACTTTCTTTCGCTTCATATTTGTTTTGACCAATCAGGTTACTGTAGGCGGGGGACAGTTAGCGCGTAAGTGGCAAATACAAACTTGCCAGCAGTTGTGATGTGTTAAAAAGTGTCTGTGAAGGTTCCAAATCAACCCTGGCCAATGTAGAAAAACACTGCTCATCCGCTTGCGCAAATGAGTTTGCTACAGTAGAATATCTACCGAAACGGGGGGTAGGCGTAACGCCGCCTCTTGCAGTGTTTGGTTGACATCCCTGGCTCTGCGCCGTTTTCCACGAGAACTTCTGCTATGATATAGTAGAACTGCTGGAGCCAAGACTTCCCAGACTCTCGTGAATCAGCAAGCCTATTTGTTTTGATTGATTCTGGATTTGTTCTATCAAAACATCAGTGCCTGTGTGTTTTATTTTTTACTTTTGGAGACAAACTTTGGTATTTAGTGTAAAATATTGTAGGTTTATCCAATAGAAAGCCATGAATGCCCTGAAAGGCAACATACAAATTAGGAAAAAAATTGTACCTATATATATATATATATATATATATATATTCGCCAAGACATATACACCCCTTCGATCCAACCCATAGAAGGCACATCTAACCTCTACGGTGAGTAGCCTAGTTACGGATACAACAGACAAATAATTGCATCTCCCCTCCTTTGCTTGTCACTTGTGTGGTGCGCTCGGTGCAGAGATGATGAATAATAAACCAACCCACACAATCACTGTGTGTGTGGGTGTGGGTGTGGGTGTGAGTGCGTGTGGGTGTGTGTGAGATCATGTGATTAGCGTAAAACTCATCGTCATCCATCTTCCTTCTACATCTACAAAGATCTGCTGATTATATTTCCTTTTTGTGTTTTTTTATAAATAATATATTTGATATTTGCTCAGTTCAGCAGAGGCTGTACTTAATGAATGTTCCAGAATGAGGAAATGGATCTATAATAGCCGACTGTATATAAATATTACAGATCAGGTCCACCTCTGCTTGGCAAAAGGAGACAAACAAACCCCCATCAACAGTCTATGAGCCCCACAGATAATCGACAGCCCATTGGCCGTTTGACTGCGGGATACGGGTTGATCCATGCCATGGGATTTATATGATCCAGAGGTTTTCACCGTACTGCCTCAGGGGGCTTCTTTATGTTCTTTTGAATCTCACAGAACCCTAATGACCCAAAGCAGACCCACTTCAGCCATGTTAATTGTGCTGTTTCACCCTCTATGAATTCCTAAAAAAAGAAATTGTCCAAACGACGTCGTGAAAAGTCGTCCCAATTACTTTTTTTATAGTAAATTCATCGTGTAGGCCAACTTAGAAACATTCTAACTTTTTAAATATATATCTTATAAATATATATATATCTTTTTTTGAGGTTACCATCAGGGCAAATAGGATTTAAATGGCAGTAGTATTTGTAAAATTCCGCTATAACACTTTGGATGCATGTTTGATCTGTGTTTTCCTCATCCTCTTTGCCCCTTTGAAGCCAAACGTGTGCATAAACAATTATTTGGGAAGTTCTTAGATGTAAATGACTTGAGGCAAAACATAAGTTTTGCTGTGGGTCTATTTATAATTATTGCACGCATGCTCACTGCGATATTTTGCTAAAATTATGCTGTATACTGCAGGCTTTTCAAACAAATTAAACAAAATCTGCATAAAGCTTTGAGCATGCAATCTGTTCCTCCTTTTTGGTATTCTATTCCACGATGAAAAAAATCAACAATCTGATCTGTGGAGAAACAAGATTGCAGAGATTACCCACAAATCATTGCAGCTGATAAGCAAATACACTCTTTAACATCAAACTCACAGTTTTCCAGACAAATAAAAAGCCTAAGAATTGTGTGTTTATTTATGATTCATAGGAGGGACTGCAAGAGACCAGGCCTATGCTCATTAAATATGAATGTCCACCACTATCGCACACCTGTTTCCTTTCACCTCTGTTTGTTTTATTCTACTGCAAGCTCTTATAAGTCTGATGAAGAGATCCTGGGATTAAGGTATCAGCTCTATTGCTTTTCCACAAGGGCTAGAGGGCAGATTTTGGGCTATCACAGGCTGCTGACAGGATGGTCCATTGAATCCCTAGAAGGGCTTATTTGTCGTTGTTCTGTCTGTCTGTTTGTTTGTTGACAGCCAGTGTGGTTGAACATACTGTACTTTTGTGAGTTTATGTTTTTGTGTGTGTATGCGTGTGTGTGTGTGTGTGTGTGTGTGTGTGTGCGTGGGTGTGTGTGTGTATTTGTATGTGCGTGTGTGTTTTTTTGTGTGTGTAGGTTAGTGGGTCTGTGCATGTGCGCTTGTGCAGGTAAGTGTCTGTGCAAGTGTGTATGTGCAAGTGTGCGTGCTTGTGTGTGTGTGTATGCTTCTCCTATCAATATTATGTGATATTTTGACTAATCTTCCCCCTAACACTGTTTGCTATTGCTCATTGGGATGCA